>JASDQU010109614.1:68984-99233 GCA_032191745.1 Picea mariana | reverse complement strand
TATATATATACGAATCTTCATTTTCGTCATGCATCGATATTATGGTAGTTTTATTACACTGTGTATTGTTTTTACAGTAAGATGAGAGCATATAATAAATTTCTATTCCTACATTTATATCAACATATGATTTATATTATCTACTATCCGAAATAGATTCAAGATGACTTTATTATTTTACTAGGAACACCCCAGCAAGCTCACACCATTCTAATTCTACTCAAAATTTAGGTATAGAGGTAGTTTTAAATCGAAGTATAAATTTAAACTCGCAGGGGTTTATCCTACATGTGTTCCTAACCATTCGTAGTTTAACTTTCATCCATCAATCACACAGTATTATGTTAGCTCTACTATTTCAGTCATTTACATCCAAGTGACCCTTAATTAAAAGAACATTCTTCAGAAACAATTTACCTAGAAATGTATAGATGTATATTGACAGCCATTTAAAATAAGAGATATATAACCAGAAAAGTGTAGACGAACATATTTGAACGAGTTCGCTGAAAAACAAAGGGAACAACCACATCCCTCCCAACCTTAGAATGGAACATCCAAAGTCACTTGTTCCATTCACCCCCTATCCTGACAATGAATCCATGAGGGAAAACTTAGAACTCCACCTAAACAATAGTCCTTTAGTCTCAACAACTTCTCCTTGCCTCCCACTCATAAATCTATGTTCATAACAACAAGAGATCAATAGTTTTCCCAACATACTAGGCATCGTCCTACTTTCTCACATATGCTATATATCCAAAAGAAAAAGTGCCTAGGTATTTTTCCCCTTGGGAATTTTCGCAGATTTCCAAATCCTTGATTTTTAGGGGCTTCCAATGGCCAAATTATGGATTTTCCACTTGTAACAATCAGTTCAGAGGTAGTTTCAACATGTTCCCCACTCATGGAGTCATGGTGAGATGATTTTTAACATGGTTATTCCATTTGTCCTTCAACAATAATTATAAAATATTTTGTTTCATACAATTGTCATAATCAAATAGTTAGTTGGTTCAATCTGATCTTTTCCCAACAACCATAATCATCAATTACAATTAACTAAATTCAAAATTCAGAATTTCCATAAATGGGAAATTTTTTCCAATTTTGAATTTACCAAAAACGAAAGAATTTCCTAAGAAATTTCAAATTCAAAAATAATTTATTTTTGGGGATGTTACATCCTTTCCCCCTTCAATAAAAAATTGTCCTCAATGTTCGTTCCTTTATTGGAACAAGATTGGATGAGATTTCTGCAAATCTCCCTCCAACTCCCAAGTGGCATCCTCTGGGCTAAAGTGCTTCCATTGCACTTTTATCTGGGCGACGACTCTATTCCAAAGTGCTATTTCTCTCCTATCCAGAATGCGCAGAGGTTCCGCTTGGAACTTGCCTTATGGTTCCACCTACACCAAGTTCCAATCGATCATATGAGTAGGGTCATGAACATAATTCCATAAGAAAGAAATATGAAATACATTATGAATTTTTAGATTGGAAGGGAGTGCAAGTTGGTATGCTACGGGTCTAGTTAAAGATAATATCTCAAAAGTCCCACAAAACATGGGTGCCAACTTGGCATATTTCCCTAGATTTAGTGAAATTTTTTGGGCTTTGACTTTTACATAGACGTGGTCTCCCACTTGAAATTCCAAGTGTCTTATTTTTAGTTCGCATAACTTTTTTGTCTGTCTTGTGCCTGTTTCAAGTTCTGTTGTAATCTCTTTAACATGCTTTCCACTTCCTGAAGCTTTTCTAGTCCAACCATGCTTCTATCAACTGGGTTATCCCAGCTAATTGGAGACATACACTTTATGCCATACAATACCTCGAAAGGGATCATTTTAGCCAAAGTTTGATATCCATTGTTGTATGCGAATTTTACCAAGTGCAGGTAGTCCTCCCACTTGCTTGGTTTCATTCTTACATACATGCTAAGCATATATTTTATGATTTGGTTTCTTCATTCAGTGTAACATCCCCAAAAATAAAGTATTTTTGGAATTTAAATTTGTTGGAAAATTATTCTGTTTTGGTAAATTCAAAATTGGAAAATTTTTGTCATTTATGGCAATTCTAAATTTTGAATTTGATAATTGTAATTTATTATTATGACTGTTGGGCAGAGATCTGATTTGACCCAAATAACTATTTGACTATGAAACTTGTATGAAAACATAATATTTTATATTGATTGAAGGAGGACAAATGGAACAACCATGTTAAAATCAACTGATTATGACTCCATGAGGGGGGGACATGTTGGAACTACCTCTGGGATGATTGTTATTTTTGGAAAATCAAGGATTTGGCCATTGGAAGCCCCTGAAAATCAAGGATTTATAAAGATGAAAAAATTCCCAAGGGAAGGAAAAGACCTAGGAAAAAAGATTTTATGGATAAATAACATATGTGAGGAGGAAGGACGCTACAAAGTATGCTGGGGAAAGAGACTATTATTTTATTTTTTTTCTTCCTATTATGAACACTACTGAGTGAGTGTGAGGCAAGAAGAATTTGATGTAATTGAAGGACATTGCTGAGGAGGAGCTTCTAAGTTCACCCTCATGGATTCATGGTTAGGCTAGGGGGTGAATTGGGCAAGTGATTTTGGCTTCCGTGTTCTACGGTTGGGAGGAACGTGGTTGTTCCCTTTGTCTTCTCGTGAATTGGTACATATATGTTAAATATCCTCCTTATGTGTTCTAAATGCTTTTTCTTTATATCTAATATCATTCATCTATTCATGTTAAGTTGAAATAAATTTTCCATGGATAATATATGTTCATTGTATGAAGTTTATAATCAAAAACCAATTATGGAATAGTTCCTACTGAAAACTAAAACGCTAGGAAGAATCCATCTAGGTGTAAATGAACTTGAAGGAATAGATCTATCTGCAAGTGTATGCGTATTTTCTGAAGTTGAAATTTTAGACGGACCTATCTATGAATAATTTGAGGTGGACCAAGTCCTTCCACATATTTCTTATAGGATTATATATATATTTATATACAATATACATCAATATGGTTATAGTTAGTTCCATGTATAGGTTTTATTAAACAAAAATCGAAGGGTTTCTATAGAAACCCCACTTATACAGAGATTCATTATCATAGCACTTGAATGAACAAATAATGCCAATAGGTAACCTTCTACCTCTTGTATAAAGAAAATTATTAAATTGAAGAGTCTGAAACTCTCCTTAAAACCCTGTTATAGAACCAAACAAAATTAACTAAGTCTGATTCTCTGTCATAAGACAATACAGAAGAAGAATACTCCACGAGAAGAAGGATTTGACGATATTTAGACAAAATCTAATTCATGTAGTTCGATCATTTAACCTTTGCACAAAAAAAAATTTAAAGGGATTTGATTGTAGGAATACATATTGTATGCAGTAAGATTATAAATTGTTCCTGTGAATATACATGTGAACATCCCACTCAGTGTTCGTGGAAGTAGGAGATAACAAATGTGACAACTACAATTGTACAACTCTATACTTAGACAGGAAAATTCAAAAGGGATTATAGTTCCAACCTATATAGCTAAAACTCCAATTTGGGATGAGATCCTACTAGTTTAGGCGCATTCTGAAATGATTTATGCAATTAATTCACAAGTCGATTTATGAACAGATGGAAAACAGACATAGGTGAAATAACTACCAATGCTAATGATATACCTTGAATAAAGTTTGCATGTATATAGTTATAGAACACATAATAATGATAAATGGAAACTGGGAAGTCTTGAGTACAACAAAATACTTTTAGTAGTAATCAAGCCCTTATGTTATCTATATATATACTATATGAGGCTAATGAAAAAATGTATAATACTTTCATGCAGGGTAAAGAGAAAATTAAATTACTATGTCTGTATAATTAATTATAAGAAGAATCCTGGGAAATAAACAAAATAACTAGTAAACGATTCAAGTTTTGAGATACAAAAAAAGAACCATTTTCAGAAATGGAGGAGATTATTTTAAAATCAGAAGAATTGAAAGTGAAGAATTTGTATACTCTTCATAATTATCCACAGTTGAATCAACTCAATATATGATGACTAGGTTACAAAAGTATAGTTGCCCAGATTTTTTTTGAAAGAGAATTATATACAACATAGGTGGTATTGAAGTTCACCACTATTGTTTTTCTCAACTTCGCCCTAAAACAGGAGAAGGAATGATCAAGGAGTAAGCCCCTTCCAATTTATAATTACCACTACAACCAGATGCAAGGTTTACTTACCTTTCTAATCTTTGTAGTATTAACATAAAGTAGGGCGTACCCCTGACTAATCAATCCAAAAAATTTCGACTAGATTTCTTTATAAGCAGTAAAGAAGGTACATAGCCTTGGTCTCCAGTGTTGGTGAGCTCTAGAAGCTAAGTATGAGGAATAATGTACCTGAAACCAGTTTACCTTTCACAGGGACGATAAGGACCAGCCTGAGAAGTCTCACGAAGTTTGACATCACTGTAAGAAAGATTCATCATTAAGATCATTAGTAAAACATACAAAAATAAAATAAACAAGAAGCTACAACAGAACCATATATGGAGGCAACAAAAAATTTGAATTATTACTTAACTCATGGTTGGAATCTGGAAAACTTGTTCTCGTTGCGCTCTGGTTGAGTAAATGTCTCAAGTCGGGGAAATTGGTCTAGGTATTCCTGATGGGTTCCTCACATCAACGAAGTCCCATCATTAGTATGATACCAAGCTGCAAATATACTTTCTCTTAAAGGAAATTCAACAGTAATAACTTTCCAGCATATAAACTGTGTAAAATATGTGATACAGATAGATGAAGACCCTCTGTAAACGTTAATTGAAATTTCAATTCTGTAGATAAGTGGTTAATACATCCTGAACCAAATAATCGAGGTGTTTTTAAGAAAGTTCTAATTACATAAATAACCTAGCACTAAACCCTGAAGGCTTACACAATTCTCAGTATAGTTAAGGACAGGAATCCCTTTAATACCCCAAGCCTCAAACCAAAAGATTCGAACCACCGAAGTCTTTTCCAAGGGTAACGCGTGAATGTAAAAGCCTTCGAAGAACACAGGATCTTGGTATAAAGACTCATTTATTTATTTGTTAAACCCTAAATGTAATATCCTTTGAAGAACACAGGATTAGGTTTAAGACTCAGTTATTTATCGAACCTCCGAGACTCATCTGCGAAAGGATAAGAAATCACCAGAGATAACGATAAAGGGAACCTTAAATTAAATATGTATAGAACATCACATTCCCTGTCGAATTTCTTGGAATGACCCTATTATTCAAGATTTGTTTTCGAGATAAAATCCTTACCAGGAAAATAGACTTTGCTGCCTACCTCTAGGATGTGACCCAAGTCGACCAACTCGCTACCAGAGTTAGTGATACATAGGTCCACTCAGAGCATTTCACAATGACAAGGAAGATCTGTTTAACCCTAGGAAGAGACCTTACAAGAGTAAGTTAATGCTGAAAGTACAGGGGTTGTTGGGGCCATGTGATGGGGTCAAGTTGGCGCATTTTGACTAGGAATGAAATCGGAGAGGGCCATCGAAGCTCGTGTCCACAGGACCTCCTCTAATGGACAGATGCAGAGCTTTAATTATCATTGTTAGTTATACCTTTCCACCCATGATATGTATCAAATGAACAGTAACTTGACTCCTTTGTGACATGACTAGTTAGGCCACGTTCTCTTAACTAATGACTTGTATTTTACCTCCTAGTCAATGAGATTGCAGTTGGGATCTCATTACCCGAACATCGGTAAGGAAGGGATGGGGTTGTCTCATTTCTAGTCACCCTTAGTTGTTAAAGGAACCTGATCTTGTTCACCCAGCAATACATTAATACTAATCGCTAATGGTGTATAAATTTTCACCCCTTGCTTCTACGTTAGGTAAATGCATTATGTTAAAATTATAATATTCAATCGAGTATGCACAAACACAGAAATCCCATGTCTAGGGAAAGGATAGGTTTATAGGTTTAAATCTAAAAATTTACAGATACTTTTATGAGTAGAGATGCAGGGTTTAAACCTTAGATAAGTTCTTGCACTATTGGACTGATATAAGAGGGTTATTACGTGAAGAGAAGTACTTAAGTGACCTTGCAATTTTTATTTTTATTTTGGCATTTTTGAGGTATATTACATGTGGTATCAGAGAAAAAGTTACAACACCAAGCCTGAAAAGGGCCACATTAATTGCTTAATATATATTCTAATTTATATAAAACTAATAAACCTTTATGGTTACAAACAGAAAGACCTTTCTGTTTTGTGTTAATTATGGCAGTTCAGGACGATGTATAAATCACGATGGAAGGAAATCCACATCAAATACCTCCTAGATATCAAAGAAAAAATAGCAACAGAAGATCACCCACGAAGTTGTTGGTAACGATGAGGAATCTTATTATAGAACTGTAGATTTTCAAAGCCAATAATGAAAAATTGAAGAAAGCACAACAGGAACAACAAGAGATAAATGAATTCCTATTGCATAGTATAATAACCAAGAAAATCCCAGAGGACAATAACCATGACGAGGAAGTCAACAAAAGGGCCTCCAAAAACTCTAGGCTGGAAATAGAAAAAGGAGATAGTTCGTCTGAAGGAACGCCTTTAACTGAAGACAAAACTAAACTAGATACAAAAATAAAACAAGTAGACTGCCTTGAAGAAGAATTTAAAAAGATTAAACCAGCTACCTTTGATGGAGAATCCAGGACAGGAGAAGAAGCAGAGGCATGGTTGTTGGACATTAAAAAATACTTCTAGATATACAACTATTCCAACAACATGAAGGTCAAAATGGTCATCTACAATCTGAAAGGGAAGGACAGCATTTGGTGGCAAGACCTAAAATTGGCCCAAGGCGTAAAGGAGAAACAGTTAGAATGGTATGACTTTAAGAAGTATTTCAAGAAACAATACCTTTCTGAAAGCTATTATGAAAGGAAGACGAAATAATTTTACGCGTTATGACTTGGAAAGATGACGATGGAGGACCTTATAAATAAATTTCTGGAACTACTAAGGTTCATACTGTACATCTGGGAGGATAAGGTAAAAATCCAATGATTCATAAGTTGTTTACCACAGTCCTACAAGGACAGAATTGAGTTTGACAACCCCAAATCCTTGAGTGAAGTATTCAGGAAAGTATGAATTTTCTATCACTAGTATAAACAGTGGGTAGAGTTTCCCAAAGCCTGGAAAGATAAGAAGCAAGATCGAATGAACAAGTGGAAGAAGGGATACCAACCAGCTCCTTATCAGAATGCAGCAAAAAGTTTTTCAGGAAAGGATTTTCACTCCAATTATCCAAATACGCAAGGCAACGATAAACCAGTAAACCTGGGAATGAATAAGTTTGGGGACAGATCCCATGAGCCATTAAAGTGTTGGGAATGTGGAGAGCCTCATCTAAGGAGGAACTATCCACATTTAATTTCATCAAACAGAACATCTGTTCATAATTTACAGGAAGCCTAGATGGTGGGAGACGTGGGTAGAATCCTGCATCAGATAAATGCATCCATAGATGTTCAATAAGCTGACGACCAGTCCTCGGTGGTAGAAATCGAAGGTAAAATCAATAACACTCGAATTTCTATTTTAATTGACCCTCGAGCTATGTTAAGTTATATTACTCCTTATGTAGTAGAGTCAAATAAACTTAAGAAATGAAAGCATGCAAAATCATGGCTTGTACAACTCACAACAAGAACTAAAAGGAAAGTAGTTGAATTTATTTATGAGTTGGAATTCAGTTTAGATGGTCAAAATATAAGGACAAATCTAAACTTCCTACGACTAGGATATTACGATATGATTATCGAGATGGATTGGTTGGAACAACACAAAGCAATGCTAGATTGTTATACAAATATCCTTAGCTATAAATACGATTTTGGCACTGTTGGAGCAGCCCAAGGTATACCAAAACCTGTATCATTCAAACAAGTTTCAGCAATGCAACTCAAGAAATGTATGAGAAAGGGATGTCAATTCTATGCCATCCAATTAACGAATCTATTAGAAAAACAAGATAAGCCAAAGTTAGAAGACTTTGCTGTCCTACGTGATTTTAGAGACATGTTTGTGGATGAAATACCAGAATTACCTCCTAGAAGGGAAGTAGACTTCTCCATAGACCTACTACCAAGTTCATCCCCTATCTCAAAATCACCTCATCGAATGATTCTACTATAACTGACAGAATTAAAAATACAATTACAGGAATTGTTGGACAAAGAGTATATCAGACCGAGTGTCTCACCATGGGGGGCACCAGTCCTCTTTGTGAAAAAGAAATACGGTACTCTAAGACTCTATATCGATTGTATACAATTGAAGAAAATGACTATTAAGAACAAATACCACCTACCAAGGATAAATGATCTATTCGATCAAGTTGGTGGGGCAAAGATCTTTTCAAAGTTGGATTTACGATCCGATTACCATCAAGTTAGGATAAAGGATGAGGACATAAAAAAAATATCTTTTCGAACAAGATATGGGCACTACGAATTTGTTGTCATACCTTTTGGACTCACTAACACACCAGCCATGATTTTGTTCCTGATGAACAGTATTTTCAGTCAGTACTTAGACAAGTTCGTGGCAGTATTTATCGATGATATTCTGGTCTATTAAAAAACGGAGGAAGAACATGATGAACAGTTAAGTATAGTTCCGCAAGCGTTAAGGAAACACAAACTATATGCCAAATTTGACAAGTGTAACTTTTATCAAAAAGAAATACAATATCGAGGACATGTGATTTCATGGGAATCACCAGATATTACTGCATATTTATAAAAGGGTTTTCCAAGATAGCCTACCCTATCACATCATTACAAAGGAAAGGGACCAAGTTTAACTGGTCAGAAAAGTGTCAAGACAGTTTTAACAAGCTGAAAGAATTATTGACAACTACACTCATATTGAAGGTAGGAGACCCAGATAAAGAGTTCACCGTATGTGTCGATGCAAGTAAAGAAGGACTAGGGGGTTTCCTAACTTAGGAAGGACACGTTATTTATTATGAGTCCCAAAAATTAAAAGAACACTGGCGGAATTATGTCACTCATGATTTAGAATTGGCAGCAGTAATACACGCCTTAAAAATGTTGCAACACTACATAATGGGAATATTTTTTTTACTATTGACGGATAATAGCGAGGTGAAATATCTATTTAGCCAATCAGAACTTAATGCAAGACAAGAAATATGGCTATCCTTCTTGAGAGAATTCAACTTTGAGGTCGGACATATCAAGGGTAAGGAAAATAAAGTAGCAGACACTTTAAGAAGAAGAGTCCATGGGTTATTTGAGATAAATATCAGTAGGGCAGAAAGTGATCTGGAACAAAGAA
Organism: Picea mariana; assembly: GCA_032191745.1. Classification (NCBI taxonomy): domain Eukaryota; kingdom Viridiplantae; phylum Streptophyta; class Pinopsida; order Pinales; family Pinaceae; genus Picea; species Picea mariana. The sequence goes on along the minus strand of JASDQU010109614.1, from coordinate 89,814 downwards.
TAAGGATGACAGGTATTAACGATGAAAATTACACTAAGATGATGACATAATTACAAAACAGTACCACAAACTTAGATAAACCAGATCTAAGTATCGACAAGAAGGGACTATTACGATTTAAAAATAGACTTTACATACCAGATTCAACAGAGTTAAAATTAAAAGTTTTGGACGAAGTGCATAAGAAACCATATTCTGGCCATCCAGGTTACTAGAAAACAATTACATCACTTAGAAAAAAATTTACTGGCCTGATATGAAGGGAGAAACAATAGAGTACTTGGCTAGGTGCTAAGATTGTCAGCAGGTTAAGGCCGAGCACCAGCATCCAGCCGACCTATTAAATCCATTACCAATACTAGAATGGAAATGGGAGACCATATCGCTAGACTTTATAACAGGTTTTCCTAAAACTCAGAAACATAATGATTATATCATGGTTGTAATCGATAAACTCAGTAAGTTTGCACACTTTATTCCTGTAAAATCTACTTTTAAAGCTATAAACATTGCTGAAATATTCATGAAAGAAATTTTTAGACTGCATGGTATTCCTAAAATGGTGATTTCAGATAGAGATGTAAAATTCACATCCGCTTTTTGGAAGGAATTGTTTTCAGGGTTAAATACTAATTTGAATTTTAGTATGAGTTATAATCCACAAACAGATGGATAGATCGAAAGGACAAACCAAATATTAGAGGATATGCTCCACATGTACGTAAGAACAAAACCAAACAAGTGGGAAGACTACCTACACTTGGTGGAATTTTCATATAACAATGGGTATCAGACTTCGGCTAAGTTGAGCCCTTTCAAAATACTATACGACAAAAAATGTACGACTCTAGTTAGCTGGGACAACCTAGCTGACAGAATCATGGTTGGACCAGAGATGCTCCAAGAAATGGAGAACATGGTAAGGAAGGTACAATAGAACTTGAAAGAATCCTAGGATAGACAAAAGATCTATGCAGATCAGAAAAGAAGACAATTGGAATTTCAAGTGGGAGACCATGTTTATTTGAAGTTCAAAACCCAAAAAGGTTCGTTGAAGTNCAATCATATGAGTAGTGTCATGAACATATTTTTTCAACAAAGAAACATGAAATACATTATGAATCCTTAGATTAGATGGAATTTCAAGTGGGAGACCATGTTTATTTGAAGTTCAAAACCCAAAAAGGTTCGTTGAAGTTAGGGAACTGTGCCAAGCTGGAACCCAGGTTTTGTGGCCCCTTCGAGATACTAGCTCGAATTGGACTTGTAGCATACCAACTTGCACTTCCATCTAATCTAAGGATTCATAATGTATTTCATGTTTCTTTGTTGAAAAAATATGTTCATGACACTACTCATATGATTGATTGGAACTTGGTGCAGGTGGAACTCGAAGGCAAGTTCCAGGTGGAACCCCTGCACATTCTGGACCGGAGATAAACAACACTTCAGAAGAGTGACGTCGCTCAGATAAAGGTGCAATGGAAGCACTTTAGTCCTGAGGAGGCCACTTGGGAGTTGGAGGAAGATTTGCGGAAGTCTCATCCAATCCTATTCCAAGAAAGGAATGAACACTAAGAAAAGTGTTTTATTGAAGGGGGAAAGGATGTATTATCCTCCAAAATAAACTATTTTTGAAATTCAAATTTGTTGGAAAATTATTCCCTTTTTGGTAAATTCAAAATTGGAAAATTTTTTCCATTTATGGAAATTCCAAATTTCGAATTCGATAATTGTAATTAATTATTATGACTGTTGGGTAGATATCTGATTTGACACAAATAACTATTTGACTATGACACTTGTATGAAAACATAATATTTTATATTGATTGTAGGAGGACAAATGGAATAGCCACGTTAAAATCAACTGACTATGACTTCATGACGGGGAAACATGTTGGAACTACCTATGGGATGATTGTTACAAGTGGAAAATCAGGGATTTGGCCATTGGTAGCCCCTGAAAATCAAGGATTTAGAAAGCTGCAAAAATTCCCAAGGGAGGGAAAAAGACCTAGGCAAAAAGATTTTATGGATAAATAACATATGTGAGGAGGTGGGACACTGCCAAGTATGTTGGGTAAGGAGACTATTTATTTTTATTTTTTTTCTTGATGTTATGAACACTATTGAGTGAGTGTGAGGCAAGAGGAATATGATGGAATTGAAGGACATTGCTGAGGAGGAGATTCCAAGTTCTCCCTCATGCATTCATGGTTAGGCTAGGGGGTGAATTGGGCAAGTGATTTTGACTTCCCTGTTCTACGGTTGGGAGGAACGTGTTTGTTCCCTTTGTCTTCTCACGTATTGGTACAGATATGTTAAATCTCCTCCTTCTGTGTTCTGAATGTATTTTCTTTATATCTGATATCACACATCTATTCATGTTAAGTTGAAATAAATTTTCCATGGATAACATTTGTTTGTTGTATGAAGTTTATAATCAAAAACCAATTCTGGAACAATTCCTACTGAAAAATAAAATGCTAGGCAGAATCCATCTAGGTGTAAATGAACTTGAAGGAACAAATCTATCTGCAAGTGTATGCATATTTTCTAAAGTTGAAATTTTAGACGAACCTATCTGTGAATAATTTGAGGTGGAGCAAGTCTTTCCACATATTGCTTATAGGCTTATATATATATATATATATATATATATATATATATATATATGGTTATAGTTAGTTCCGTGTATAGGTTTTATTAAACAAAGATCTAAGGGTTGCTCTAGAAACCCCACATATACAGAGATTCATTGTCATAACACTTGAATAAACAAATGATGCCAATAGGTAACCTTCTACCTCTTGTATAAAGGAAATTATTAAATTGAAGAGTCTGAAACTCTCCTTAAAACTGTGTTATAAAACCAAACAAAATTAACTAAGCCGGATGCTCTGTCATAAGACAATGCAGAAACAGAATACTCCACGAGATGAAGAATTCAATGATATTTAGACATAATATAATTCATGTTGTTCAATCATTTAACCTTTGCACAAAAAAAAAATTAAAGGGATCTATGTGATATCCCCAAAAATAAAATAATTTTGAAATTTAAATTTGCTGGAAATTTTTTTCGTTTTTAGTAAATTCGAATTTGGAAAAAATTTCCATTTATGGCAATTCCAAATTTCGAATTTGATATTTGTAATTAATTATTATGACTGTTGGGCAGAGTTCTGATTGGACTCAATTAACTATTTGACTATGACACTTATATAAAAAAAATAGAATATTTATATTAATTGCAGGAGGACAAATGGAACAACCATGTTAAAATTAGCTGACCATGACTCCATGAGTGGGGAACAAGTTGGAACTACCTATAGGATGATTATTAGAGGTGGAAAATCAGAGATTTGGCCATTGGCAGCCCCTAAAAATCAAGGATTTAGAATGCTAGGAAAATTCCCCCAAGGTAGGGAAAAAGACCTGGGAAAAATTGATAAATAGCATATGCGAGGAGGAAGGATGCTGCCAAGTATGCTGTGGAAAAATATTTTTGAGCTCTCTTGTTGTTATGAACACTACGGATTGAGTTTGAGGCAAGAGGAGTCTGCTGAAACAGGTTTTCCTAGATGTTATGAGCACTGCTGAGTAAGTGTGAGGCAGGAGGATAACTGCTGGAATTGAAGGACATTGCTGAGGAGGAGTTTCTGAGTTATCTCTCATGGACTCATGGTCAGGCTAGGGGGTGAACTGGGCAAGTGATTTGGCTGCCATGTTCTACAGATGGGAGGGATGTGGTTGTTCCATTTCTCTTCTCGCGATCTGGTTCAGATATGTTTCTCTACTCCTTTTCTGTTTGAATGATTTTATATCTGATGCAATGTATTTGTTAAATCAAAACTGAAATAATTTCCACTTTCTGTTCAAATGATCTGATATCTAATGTCATGTATTTATTAAATATGAACAAACGATAGAATTGGCCTTTTATTTGTTATGATAGTTGAAAGCATTTATGCATGGTTAAATCTCTGGAAGAAATCTCCTCTAAATTAGATTCACTGTTATTTTTCTTTCTTTATTTTTTTTCTGAGTGAAATCAGTGCTGAGATTGGCATATTGGGAGTGAAGGTTATGTTGTAATTTCATTAATCTAACTATATGAATAATGTCGGGAAAAACATTCTGAGTGTTGTAAACTATGCCACTTTTTCCTTTCCATTAAACAGACTGTGTAGAGACAGATCTGTAGCTGAGGTAGGAAGACCGACTATTATACCAGTTTCCCTTATAGTTCATTAACCTAACCTGTATAAAGGTATCTCAAACAATAGAATACAGAAACATAAAATCATACTATATAATTTGCAATAACAGATCTATTATATGAACTACTTGAACAGTAAAGGAACCAGATGCACCCTTGCTTATTACGAAAATTTCATTTGCCCAAGGATGTACCAATTTGGCTATTCATATTTAGACTTTCCTGTTTTAATAACGATGCACAAATAAAAAAAATGAAACAAGAAGTTTCAAATCGCTAAATGCGAAAGGACTGTGGGCCCAACATTTTAGCATTTTGGGGTTTTCGAACACCTGATTCATAAACAAAAATGAAACAAGAAGTGTCGAATTGCGAAATGCAAAAGGACGAGGGGGCCATCATTTCAAGATTTTGGGGTTTGGGATTTTTGTATTTTCGAACACCTGATGCATAAACAAAAAATGACACAAGAAGTGTCGAATCGTGAAATGCGAAAGGATTGTGGGCCCAACATTTCAGGATTACGGGGTTCGGGATTTCAGAGTTTAGTAAAGCAAAGGAAATTCGCGCATATGTAATAAGCAAATCTCGAATGTCAAAATATCAACTTTGTATTTTATCTTCTTTTAAAATATGCCCAGTCTTTGTTTGAATGATTCGTGTATCTAATTTTATGCGTCTAATTGGGCTCAATTGAAATAATTTCCATGAATGACATTTGTTCATTGTAAGAAGTTTATTCTCTAAGACTAAATTTTGGGAATGGTTCTTCCTGAAACAAAACGCTAGACAAAACTATCTACATATGAACTTGAAAGAACAGATCCACCTACAGGAGCATATTTAACTATGAAATCAAAATTCTAGGTAGGATTGTCTTTGTATGGATGAGCTTGAAAAGTACCGATCTATTTATAGGCATATGTTTACTTCTATAATTGAAGTTCTAGCAGATCTATCTTTGAATAATTGAATTGGAGGAAGCTTGTACATATAGTACTTCGAGGTTTCAGGATTCGGGGTTTCCCGATTCAGGATTTCGCGACTCCGACGGCAACGATACTAGGCCCTTCGAACTCTTGGGTCCTGAAATGCCGAAAAGGGATTAATAGGTTTTGGCTCCTCCTTTAGCCCCATCCATACGACCATGCCCAATGACCTAGGGCTAACCCCACAAAGAGCATCAGGGTTTCATGTATCGAGATTTTGTGACTTGCAAAAATGAGGGGCCTTGCCTTTGGGTTTTTCGGGTGCCAAAATGACAAAACCTATTCACGCTAAATTGATTTGGGGTTTTGTGTAATGGGATTTTGTGACTTGTGAAAATGAGGACTCTTGACCTTTGGTTTCCTGGGTGCCGAAACACCAACCGATAGCCACATGTCCCTCTGATGGATGGCTATGACCTTTATCCATGATCAACAATTTTGATATTTTTGGGATGATCAATGGTCGTGATCAAATCCTGACTTTCTCCTTTTTCAGAATTTGGGAGAGTCTTCACTCCCCTACATGCACCAGGTTTAAACCTCACGCATCTTTTTTGGATCCAATGACTCTCATAGTTTCAACACTTCTCCTCGAAGTGCCTCCACCGTTCATTTCAGTTGTTCTCCTATGCATCCTCCCAGAGGTTAAACTCTGTGTGCCCAGATCCTCTCTCCAACTGATCGAACGATAATTGTGCTCCCACCTGAGCTTTATCTCTCTGAGCTCTCAAAGTTTCCTTCAACCTAATCTTAGATACTTCCTAAATATATATAAGTATGTTAGAGTAGTATGGGAGTTAAGGGAAGTGATATAATTATGGAATAATTTATCTATATAAGCTTTTCTGTTTGAAGTAAATTTGACTGGCGTAATAATGTCATTATGGACAGAAATGAATCTTACCTTCTCTTAAATTATAATCTGAAATGAAATTGAATTATGTCATAGAAATATATATATATATATTATGGTGAATTTGAGGTTCATTACATATGGTATTAGAGAAAAAGTTACAACATTGGCCCTGAACAAGGCCACATTAATTGCCTAGTATATATTCTGATTTATGAAAAAACCAATAAATCTTGTGGTTACAAACATAAAGCATTTATGTTTTGTGTTGATTATGGGAGCCCAAGAAGGTGCATAAATTAGGATTGAAGGGAATCTATAGCAAGTACCTCTCGGAGATCCAAGACAGAACAGTGATGGAAGCTCACCCATCGAGGTGTTGGAAACAATGAAGAAACTTATTGTTGAACTACAGGTTTTCAATGCCGACAATGAAAAAATGAAGAAAGCAGAGAAGGAATAGAAAGAGATAAATGAATTTCTCCTACGTAGTATAGTAACCAAGAAAATCCCAAAAGATGATAAACATGATGAGGAGGTCAACAAAAGGGCCTCCAAGAATTCTTGTGTGGAAACAAAAAAAGAAGACAGTTCATCTGAAGGGATACCTTCGGCTGAAGACAAAACCATACCAGACAGAAAAAGAAAACAAACAGACCACCTTGAAGGAGAATTTAAAAATATTAAACCAGCTACCTTTGATGGAGAATCTAGGACAGGAGAGGAAGCTGAGGCATGGTTGTTGGACATAAAAAAATGCTTCCAGATCTACAACTATTCCAGCAACATGAAGGTCAGAATGGCCATCTACAATCTGAAGGGGAAGGCCAGCATTCGGTAGCAGGACCTGAAATTGGCCAAGGGCCTAAAGGAGAAACAGTTGGAATGGTACGAATTTAAGAAGTATTTCAAGAAGCAATACCTTTCTTAAATCTATTATGAAAGGAAGATGAAAGAATTTTATGAGTTATGACTCGGACAGATGATGATGGAGGACCTTATAAACAAATTTATGGAACTACTAAAGTTTGTACCGTACATCCAGGAGGATAAGATAAAATTCGAGCAATTCTTAAGTTTTTTACCACAGGCTTACCAGGACAGAATTGAGTTTTACAACCCCAAATCCTTGAGTGAGGTATTTAGGAAAACATGAATGTGCTATGATCAGTATAAACAATGGGAAGAGTTTCGCAAGACCTAGAAGGATAAGAAGCAAGATCAAATGAACCAGTGGAAGAAGGGATACCATCCAACTCCTTTTAAGGTTGTAGCAAAAGGTTTCCCAAGGAAGGATTTTTACTCCAATCATCTGTATACGCAAGGTAGTAGTAAACCGGTAAACTTGGTAATGAAAAATTTTGGGGACAACTCCTGTGAGCCATTAAAGTGCTAGGAGTGTGGAGAACTTCATCTAAGGAGGAACTGTCCACGTTTAATTGTAGCCAACAGAACTGTTGTTCACAATTTGCAGGAAGCCTCGACAGTGGGAGACATGGGTAAAAGTCTGCATCGAATAAATGCATCCATAGATGGTCGACAAGATGACCACCAGTCCTCGGTGGTAGAAATCGAAGATAAAATCAACGACACTCGAATTTCTATTTTAATTGACCCTGGAGCTATGTTAATTTATATTACTCTCGATGTAGTAGAGTCAAATAAACTTAAGAAACTGAAACACGCAAAGTCATCACTTGTACAACTAGCAACAGGTACTAAAAGAAAAGTAGTTGACTTTATTTCTAATCTTGAGTTCATCTTAGATGGTCAAAAGATAAGGACCAATCTGAACATCCTACCAATAGGATCTTATGATATGATTATTGGGATGGATTGATTGGAACAACACAAAGTAGTACTAGACTGTTATACAAAGATACTTAGCTATAAAGACAATTTTGGCACTGTTAGAACAACCCAAGGCATACCAAAGACTGTATCAGTCAGACAATTTTCAGTGATGCAACTCAAGAAATGTATTAGAAAGGGATGCCAAGTTTATGCCATCCAAGTAATGAAGCTATTAGAAAAATAAGATAAGCCAAAGTTAGAAGACCTTGTTGTCCTACGTGAATTCAGAGACATGTTTGTGGATGAGATACAAGAATTACCTCCTAGAAGGGAAATAGATTTTTCCATAGACTTACTACCCAGATCATCCCCTATCTCAAAAGCAAGCTACCGAATGAGTCTACCAGAACTGACAAAATTAAAAATACAATTACAAGAATTGTTGGACAAAGAGTATATGAGACCGAGTGTCTTGCCATGTAGAGCACCAGTCCTCTTTGTGAAAAAGAAAGATGGTACTCTAAGACTATGTATCAATTATAGACAACTGAACAAAATGACCATTAAGAACAAATATCCCTTACCAAGGATAAATGATTTGTTCAATCAAGTTGGTGGGGCCAAGATCTTTTCAAAAGTGGATTTACTATCCGGTTATCATCAAGTTAAGATAAAGGATGAGGACATAAACAAAACAGCTTTTCGAGCAAGATATGGACACTACGAGTTTGTAGTCATACCTTTCAGACTCACTAATGCACCAACTACATTTATGTGCTTGATGAACAACATTTTCAGTCAGTACTTAGACAAGTTCATAGTAGTATTTATCGATGATATTTTGGTCTATTCAAAGACAGAAAAAGAACATGATGAACACTTAAGGATAGTTCTGCAAAAGTTGAGGAAAAACAAATTGTACACCAAACTCGACAAGTGTGACTTTTATCAAAAAGAGATATAATATTTAGGACATGTCATTTCCTCGGAAGGTATTTTCGTAGACCCAAAAAAGATAAAATCCATTATGGAATGGCTAGTACCTAATGATGTGGTAGATATCCGGTCATTCATGGGAATCACCGGATATTATCGCATATTTATAGAAGGGTTTTCCAAGATAGCCTACCCTATCATGTTATTACATAAGAAAGGGACCAAGTTTAACTGGTCACAAAACTATCAAGAAAGTTTTAACAAGCTGAAAGAATTATTGACATTGGCACCCATTTTGAAGGTAGCAGACCCAGATAAAGACTTCACAGTATGCATTGATGCAAATAAAGAGGGACTAGGTGGTGTTCTAACTCAGGAAGGGCACGTGATTTGTTACGAGTCCTAGAAATTAAAAAAACACGAGCAAAATTATGTCACTCATGACTTAGAATTGGCAGCAGTAATACATGCCTTAAAAATGTGGCAACACTACATAATGGGAATGAAATTTCTACTATTGACGGATAATAGTGGTGTGAAATATCTATTTAACCAACCATACCTTAATGCAAGACAAGCAAGATGGCTAGCCTTCCTGAGTGAATTCAACTTCAAGGTCAGACATATCAATGGAAAAGAAAATAAAGTAGTAGATGCTTTAAGCAGAATAGTCCTTGGGTTATTTGAGGTAAATATCAGCAAGGCAGAAATTGATCTGGAACAAAAGGTAAGGACGACAGGTATTAGCGACGGAAATTACACTAAGATGATGGCATAATTTAAAAACAGTACTGCAGACTCAGATAAACTAGATCTAAGTATCGATAAGAAGGGACTATTACGATTTAAAAACAGACTTTACATACCAGATTCAACAAAGTTAAAATTAACAGTTTTGGACGAAGTGCATAAGAAACTGTATTCTCGTCATTTAGGTTACCAAAAAATGATAAAAACACTTAGAAAACTTTTTTACTGACCTAATATGAAAGTTGAAACATAAGAATACTTGGGTAGGTGCCAGGATTTTCAGTAGGTTAAGGCCAAACACCAGCATCCAGCCTGCCTATTACAACCATTACTAGTACCAGAATGGAAATGGGAGACCATATCATTGGACTTTATAACAAGTTTGCCAAAAACTTAGAAACATAATGATTCTATCATGGTTGTAATCGATAAACTCAGTAAGTCTTCACACTTTATTCATGTAAAGTCTACTTTTAAATATATAAACATTGTTGAAATATTCATGAAAGAAATTTTTAGACTACATGGTATTCCTAAAATGGTGATTTCAGATAGAGACGTAAAATTCACATCCACTTTTTGGAAGGAATTGTTTGCAAGGATAAACACTAATTTGAATTTCAGTACGAGTTATCATCCACAAATGGATGGAAAGACCAAAAGGACAAACCAAATCATAGAGGATATGCTCTATATGTATGTAAGAACAAATCCAAACAAGTGGGAAGACTACCTACACTTGGTAAAATTTGCATATAACAATGGGTACCAAACTTCGGCTAAGTTGAGCCCTTTCGAAATACTGTATAGCAGAAAGTATACAACTCCAATTAGCTGGGATAACCTGGTTGACCAACTCATGGTTGGACCAGAGATTCTCCAAGAAATGGAGAACATGGTAAGGAAGTTACAATAGAACTTGAAAGAAGCACAGGAAATATAGAAGAGCTATGCAGATCAGAAAAGAAGCCACTTGGAATTTCAAGTAGGAGACCATGTTTATTTGAAGGTCAAAGACCAAAAAATCTCATTGAAGTTAGGGATTTGTGCCAAGATGGCACCCAGGTTTTGTGGGCTCTTCGATATACTAGCTCGAATTGGACCCATAGCATATCAACTTGTATTTCCATCTAATCTAAGAATTCATAATGTATTTCATGTGTCTTTAATGAAAAATTATATTCATGATCCTACTCATATGATTGATTGGAACTTGGCACAGGTGGAACCCGAAGGCGAGTTCTAGGTGGAACCCCTGCACATTCTTGACCGGAGAGAAATAGCTCTTCGGAAAAAAGTCGTCGCTCAGGTAAAGGTGCAATGGAAGCACTTTAGTCCTGTGGAGGCCACTTGGGAGTTGGAAGGATATTTGTGGAAATATCATCCAATCATGTTCCAGGAAAGGAATGAACACTAAGGGCAGTGTTTTACTGAAGGGGGAAAAGATGTGATATCCCCAAAAATAAAATAATTTTGAAATTTAAATTTTCTAGAAATTTATTTCCGTTTTTAGTAAATTTGAATTTGGAAAAAAATTTCCATTTATGGAAATTCTGAATTTTGAATTTGATATTTGTAATTAATTATTATGGTTGCTGGGTAGAGTTCTGATTGGACTCAACTAAGTATTTGACTATAACACTTGTATAAAAAAAATAGAATATTTATATTAATTGCAGGAGGACAGATGGAACAACCATGTTAAAATCAACTGACCATGACTCCATGAGTTGTGAACAAGTTGGAAGTACCTCTGGGATGATTATTACAAGTGGAAAATCATATATTTGGCCATTGGCAGCCCCTAAAAATCAGGGATTTAGAAATTTTCGAAAATTCCCCCAAGGGAGGGAAAAAGACCTGGGAAAAATTGATAAATAACATATGCGAGGAGGCAAGACACTGCCAAGTATGCTGGGGAAAAATATTTTTGAGCTCTCTTGCTGTTATGAACACTACGGATTGAGTGTGAGGCAAGAGGAGTCTACTAAAACGGATTTTCCTTGCTGTTATGAGAACTGTTGAGTAAGTGTGAGGAAAGAGGATAATTGCTAGAATTGAAGGACATTGTTGAGGAGGAGTTTCTGAGTTAGCCCTCATGGACTCATGGTCAGGATAGGGGGTGAATTGGGCAAGTGATTTGGATTCCCTATTCTACAGTTGGGAGGAACGTGGTTGTTCCCTTTGTCTTCTCACGATCTGGTTCAAATATGTTGCTCTACTCATTTTCTGTTTGAATGATTTTATATCCGATTCAATGTATTTGTTAATTGGAACTAAAATGATTTCCACTTTCTGTTCGAATGATCTAATATATGATGTCATGTATTTATTATATTTGAACGAATGATAGAATTGGCCTTTTATTTTTTATGATACTTGAAAGGATTTATGCATGGTTAAATGTCTAGAAGAAATCTCCTCTAAATTAGATTCATTGTTATTTTTTTTTCTTTATTCATTTTGTGAGTGAAATCAATGCTGAGATTGGCATATTGGGAGTGAAGGTTATGTTGTAATTTCATTAATCTAATTGTATGAATAATGATGGGAACAACATTTTGAGTGTTGTAAACTATGCCACTTTTTCCTTTCCATTAAACAGACTATGTAGAGACAGATCTATAGCTGAGGTAGAAAGACCGGCTATTATACTAGTTTCCCTTATAGTTCATTTACCTAACCTGTATAAAGGTATCTCGAACAAGAGAATACATAAACAGAAAGTCATACTATATGATTTGCAATAACATATTTATTATATAAACTACTTTAATAGTAAAGGAACCAGATGCACCCTTGCTTATTACGGAAATTTCCTTTGCCCAAGGCTGTACCAATTTGGCTATTCATATTTAGACTTTCCTATTTTAATAAAGATGCACAAACAAACAAAAAATGAAACAAGAAGTGTCGAATCACGAAATGCGAAAGGACTGTGGGCCCATCATTTCAGGATTTCAGGGTTCAGGATTTCGGGGTTTTCAAACACCTGATGCATAAAAAAAAATGAAACAAGAAGTGACGAATCACGAAATGTGAAAGGACGGTGGGCCCAACATTTCAAGATTTGGGGGTTCAGTATTTCGAGGTTTTCGAACACTTGATGCATAAACAAAAAATGAAACAAGAAGTGTCGAATCGCGAAACATGAAAGGACTGTGGGCCCATCATTTTGGGATTATGAGGTTTAGGATTTCATGGTTTAGTAAAACAAAGGAACTCTACGCATATGTAATAAGAAAATATCGAATGCCAAAATATCAACTTTGTATTTTATCTTCTTTTAAAATATGCTCAGTCTTTGTTTGAATGATTCATGTATTTGTATTTATGCATCTAATTTTGCTCAGTTGAACTAATTTCCATGGATGACATATGTTCGTTGTAAGAAGTTTATGTTCAAAGATTCAATTCTGGGAATGGTTCCTCTTAAAACAAAACACTAGACAAAACTATCTACATATGAACTTGATAGAATAGATCCACCTACAGGAGCATATTTAACTATGAAATCAAAATTCTAGGTAGGATTGTCTTTCTATGGATGATTTTGAAAGGTACTGATCTATTTATAGGCATATGTTTACCTCTATAATTGAATTTCTAGCAGATCTATCTTTGAATAATTGAATTGGAGGAATCTTGTACATATAGTACTTCGGGGTTTCGGGGTTCAGGGTTTCGGGGTTTCATGATTCGGGATTTCGCGACTCCGACGAAAACGATACTAGGACCTTTGAACTCTCAGGTCCTAAAATGCTTAAAAGGGATTAATAGGTTTTGGCTCCTCCTTTAGCCCCATACATATGACCATGCTCGATGACCTGAGGCTAACCCCACAGAGCGCATCAAGGTTTCGTGTATTGGGATTTCGTGACTTGCGAAAATGAGGGGCATTTCCTTTGGGTTTTCTAGGTGTTGAAATGACGAAACCTATTCATGCTAAATTGATTCGGTGTTTCATGTACTGGGATTTTGTGACTTGCGAAAACAAGGAATCTTGACCTTTGGTTTCCCAGGTGCTAAAACGTCGATTGTCATCCACAAGTCCTTCCAATGGACCACTGCGAGCTTTAGCCATGATCAATAGTTTTGATCTTTCTGGGATGATCAACGGTCACGATCAAATCCCAAGTTTCTCCTTTTTCAGGATTTGGGAGAGTCTTCACTCCCCTGCATGCACCAAGTTTAAACCTTACACATATTTATGGATCTGATGACTCTTGCAGTTTCGACACTTCTCCCTGAAGTGCCTCCACCGTTCATTTCAGTTGTTCTCCTTCACATCCTCTAAGAGGTTAAACTCTATGTGCCTATATCCTCTCTCTAATTGATGGAATGACAATTGTTCTCCCACCTGAGATTTATGTCTATGAGCTATCAAAGGTTCCTTCGACCTAATCTTAGATACTGCCTAAATACATATAAGCATGTTAGAGTAGTATGGGAGTTAAGGGAAGTGATAGAATTATGGAATAATTTATCTATATAAGCTTTTTTGTTCGAGGTAAATTTGACTGGAATAATAATGTCATTATGGACAGAAATGAATCTTACCTTCTCTTAAATTCTAAGCTTAAACGAAATTGAATTATGTCATAGAAAATTTATTTTATTTTATTTTATTTATTTATTTATTTATTTATTTATTTTTTATTTATTTTTTTTTTTAATTTTTTATGGTGAATTTGAGGTTCATTACAATCTGATTGTAGGAATACATACTGTATGCAGTAACATTATAAATTTTTCCTGTGAATATACATGCGAACAACCCACTTAATTTTTGTGAAAGTAGGTGATAACGAATGTGACAATGACAATTGTACAGCTCTATACTTAGACTGGAAAATTCAAAAGGGCTTATAGTTCCAACCTGTATAGCTAAAACTCCAATTTGGGACGAGATCCCACTAGTTTAGGCACATTCCGAAATTATTTACGCAATTAATTCACAAGATAATTTATGAACAGATGGAAAACAAACATAGGAAAAATAACTACCAATGCTAATGATATACCTTGAATAAATTTTGCATGTATATAGTTATAGAAAAAATAATAATGATGAATGGAAACTAGGAAGTCTTGAGTACAATAACATAATTTAAGTAGTATTCAAGCCCTTATGTTATCTATATATATACTATATGAGACTAATGAAAAAATATATAATACTTTCATGTAGGGTAAAGAGCAAATTAAATTATTGTGTCTATATAATTAATAATAAGAATTATCGTGGGAAATAAACATAATAAACAGTAAACGATTCAAGTTCTGAGATACAAAAAGAAAAACTAGTTTCAGAAATGGAGAGGATTATTTTAAACTCAGAAGAATTAAAAGTGCAGAATTCATATCCTCTTCATAATTATCCACAGTTGAATCAACTCAATATATTATGACTAGGTTACAAAAGTATAGTTTCCCAGATTTTTTGTGAAAGTATATACAACATAGGTGGTATTGAAGTTCACCACTATTGTTTTTCTCGACTTTGCCTTGAAATGGGAGAAGGAATGATCAGGGAGTAAGCCCCTTCCCATTTATAATTACCACTACAACCAGACGCAAGGTTTGTGTACCTTTCTAATCTCTATAGTATTAACATAAAGTAGGGTGTACCCCTGACTAATCAATCCAGAAATTTTTTACGAGATTTCTTTATAAACAATAAATAAGGCGCATAGCCTTGGTCATCAGTACCAGTGAACTCTAGAAGATAAGTCTAAGGAATAATGTACTTGGAACCATTTTACCTTTCGCACAAACAATAGGGACCAGCCCAAGAAGTCTCGTGAAGTTTGACATCCGTGTAAAAAAGATTCAACATTAAAATCATTAGTAAAACATACAAAAATAAAATAAACAAGAAGCTACAATAGAACCATATATGGAGGCAATGAAAAATTCGAATTATTACTTAACTCATGGTTAGAATCTGGAAAACTTGTTCTCATTGTGCTCTGGTTGAGTAAATGTCTCGAGTCGGGGAAATTGGTCCAAGTATTCCTTATGGGTACCTCGCATCAACAAAGTCCCATCATTAGTATGATACCAAGCCACAAATGTATTTTCTCTTAAAGGAAATTCAATAGTACTAACTTTCCAACATATAAACTATGTAAAATACGTGATATAGATAGATGAAGACCCTATGTAAATGTTACTTGAAATTTCGATTCTGTAGCTAAGTGGTTAATACATCCTGAACCAAATAACCGAGGTATTTTTAAGCCAGTTCTAATTACAGAAATAACCTAGCACTGAAACCTAAAGGCTTACGCAAATCTTAGTATAGTTAAGGACAGGAATCCCTTTAATACCCCAAGCCTCAAACCAGAAGATTTGAACCACCGAAGTCTTTTCCAAGAGTAACGTGTGAATGTAATAGCCTTCAAAGAACACGGGATTAGGTTTAAGACTTCGTTATTTATCGAACCTTCAAGACTCATCTGCAAAAGGCTAAGAAATCACCAGAGATAACGATAAAGGGAAACTTAAATAAAATATGTACAAAACATCACATTCCCTGTAGCATTTCCTGGAATGACCTTATTATTCAAGCTTTGTTTTATAGATAAAATCCTTACCAGGAAGATGGACTTTGCTGCCTGCCTCTAGGATGTGACCCAAGTCGACCAAATCGTTGTTGGAGTTAGCGATACATAGGTCCACTCAGAGCATTTCACAATGACAAGGAAGATCTGTTTAAACCTAGGAAGAGACCTTACAAGAGTAAGTTAATGCTAGAAGTACAGGGGTTGTTGGGGCCATGTGACAGGGTTAGGTTGGCGCATTTTGACTAGGAAAGAAATTGGAAAGGGCCATCAAAGCTCATGCCCACAAGACCTCCTCTAATGGCCAGATGCAGATCTTCAATTCTCGCTGTCAGTTATACCTTTACACCGATGCTATGCATCAAATGCACAGTAACTTGACTCCTTTGTGACATGACTAGTTAGGTCATTTTCTCTTAACTACTGACTTGTAGTTTACCTCCTAGTCAATGAAATTGCAATTGGGATCTCATTACTCAAACATTGATAAGAGAGGGATGGGGTTGTCTTGTTTCTAGCCACTCTTAGTTGTTAAAGGAACCCGATTTTGTTCACCCAACAATACATTAATACTAATTGCTAGTGGTGTATAAATTTTCACCCCTTGCTTCTATGTTAGGTAAATGCATTATGTTAAAATTATAATATTCAGTCCGGTATGTGTGAACATAGAAATCCCATGTCTAGGGAAAGGATAGGTTTTTAGGTCTAAATATAAAACTTTATAGATACTTTTATGAGCACAGATGCAGGGTTTAAACCTTAGATAAGTTCTTGCACTATTGGACTGATATAAGAGGGTTATTACATGAAGAGAAGTACTTAAGTTACCTCACAATTTCTTTTTTCATTTTGGAATTTTTGGGGTATATTACATTGAGTCTGTCCATCCGTTTGTGGATGATAACTTGTACTGAAATTCAAGTTAGTATTTCAAACTGCAAACAATTCTTTCCAGAAAGAAGATTTAAATTTTACATCTCTATCCGAAATAACCATTTTAGGAATACCATGTAGCCTAAAAATTTCTTTCATGAACATTTTCACAATGTTAATAGATTTAAAAGTAGACTTTATCGATTACCACCATGATAGAATCATTTTGTTTATGATTTCTACAAAAACCTGTAATAAATTCTAGCGATATAGTCTCCCATTTCCATTCTATCACAGGTTAGGGCTGCAATAGGCTGGCTGGATGTTGGTGTTTGGCTTTTACTTGCTGAGAATATTGACACTTAGCTGAGTATTCTACTATTTCGCCCTTCATATTAGGCCAATAAAATAACTTTCTTAGTGATGTTATTGTTTTTTGGTACCCTCGATGGCAAGAATATGGTTTCTTATGAATTTCATCTAGAATTGATAACTTTAATTCGGTTGAATCTGGTATGTATATTCTGTTTTTAAATCGTAGTAGTCCATTTTTGTCCAAACTCATATCTCTTTTGTCTAAATTTCTGGTAGTGTTTTGTAATTCTTCCACTGTTTGAGTATAATTTTCGTCATTATTACCTGCAGTCTTTATCCTCTGTTCAAGATCACTTTCTTCCCTGCTAATGTTTATTTCAAACAACCCATGAAGTCTTCTTCTTAAAGAATCAACTACTTTATTTTCCTTACCTTTGATATGTCTTACCTCAAAGTCAAATTCGCTCAAGAAGGCTAGCCATCTTTCTTGCCTTGCATTAAGGTCCGACTAACTAAACAAAAATTTCACACTGCTAATGTCGGTCAATAATAGAAATGTTTTTCCCATTATGTAGTGTCACCACATCTTTAAGGCGTGTATTACAACTGCCAACTCTAAGTCATGAGTGACGTATTTTCATTCATGTTCCTTCCTGGGTTAGGACACCAGCTAGTCCTTCTTTACTCACATATACACAGATGATCAAGTCTTTGTTCGAATCCGGTACCCTCAAAATGGGTGTGGTTGTTAGAAATTCCTTTAACTTACTAAATTTTTCTTGACATTTCTGTGACCAGTTAAACTTGGTTCCCTTCTTTTGTAGTGATGTTGTAGGGTATGAAATTTTGGAAAACCCCTCTATAAATCAGCAGTAATATCCAGTGATTCTCATGAATGATCAGATGTCCACTACGTCCTTAGGAATCGACCATTCCATGATGGCTCTTATTTTCTCTGAGTTGACTACAATGCCTTCTGCAAAAATTACATGTCCTAGGTTTTTCATTTTCTTCTGATAAAAGCCACATTTATCGAATTTAGAATACAATTTATGCTTTCTTAAAGTTTGCAGCACTATCCTTAAGTGCTCTTCATTTTCTTCCTCTATTTTAGAATAAAATATAATGTCACCAATAAATACTGACACGAACTTGTCCAAGTACTGACTGAAAATACTGTTCATTAAACACATAAACCTAGTTGGCACGTTAGTGAGTCTGAAAGGTATAAACACAAATTCATAATGTGTATATCTTGTTCGAAAAGTTGTTTTACTTATGTCCTCATATTTTATCCTAACTTGGTAATAACCAAATCGTAAATCCAATTTCGAAAAGATCTTTTTCCTACCTACTTGATCGAACATATCATTTATCATAGGTAAGGGGTACTTGTTCTTAATAGTAATTTTATTTAATTGTCTATAATCGATACATAATCTTTGTATTGGTCGTAGCACATTTGGGCTTTCCTAAATACTTCACTCAAGGACTTAGGATTATCAAATTCGATTATTTTCTTATAGGACTATGTTAAACATATTAGAAATCATTGGATTTTCACTTTATCCTCCCTGATCTAAGGTACGAACCTTAGTAATTCTAGGAAATAATTCTTGATGTCTAATAACCATTATTCAAGTTCCTCTCCTATTCTGGATTCCCCATCAAAGGTAGCTAATTCAATTTTCTTAAATTCTCCCTCAAGGTGATCTACTTGTTTTCTTTTTCTATTAGTTTTTATTTTATCTTCAGCTGAAGGTGTACCTTCAGATGAGCTATCCCCTCTTTCTTCTTTAGGATCAGAATTCTTGGAGGCCCTTTTACTGACCTCTTCTTCTTGGTTATCGTCCTTTAGGGTTTTCTTTGTCACTATACTTCGCAACAAGACTTCATTTATTTCCTTCTTTTCTTGTTGTGCCTTCTTAAATTTCTCATTGTCTACTTTGAAAACCTGTAGCTCAACAATGAGATTCCTCATTGTTTCCATAACTTTATTAGGTGAGATTATATCACTATTCTTTCTTTCATATTTAGGAGGTCTTTGTTTAGGATTCCCAACAAGTTTAATTTATGTGTCATCCTAGGCTTCCATGATTAACACAAAACAAAAAATAGTTTTTTGTTTGTAACATTAATGATTTGTTAGTTTTACATAGACATAAATATGTGCTACGTAATTAATTTGGCCATATTCAAGGTCCAAGTGTTGTAACCTTTTCTCTCATACCATATGTAATGTATCTCAAATTTTCCATCAAAAAAATAAATTCTATGGGACATTAATCTCCAATTTCATTTAATAGTTTCGGAGTTGACAGGAGGGAATCTGCCTTCCTTTTATAATTCTTATGTTTTGACTACCACACGACGATAATTCGACACTAGTCTAACTTACTTGGAATAGAAAACTTAAAATTCCCTTCTGTCTCAAAACCACTGACATATATATAAATGTCCATATAGTAATTTGGACTTAGGACTTATAGTCCTAGTCCCTCCTTTACAGATGAGTTTGTTATTCTTGCACACAAGACTATATCACTTGAACTGGGAATAAAACTCATATATCATATTAAAATAACAGGGTCGGGTTATACCCCTTAGTATTTTATAAGTGACTTAATAGATGATACTTCAAATCATTGATATATCCCAAATCATTAAGCGGGTTCCTTTATTAGATAATCGTGGTTAGTGATAATTGAGTCACCATTTGCCTAAAGGGTTCAGATAACAAAAATCCCACTCTAATCCTCATTTAACTCCATCTTAACTAAACGATAATCCAATGAGGTCTTCACTTGAACGGTGTGTTAACTACAAGGAAACAGTTTGAGTGGGCGTGCCCCAACTGGTCATGTCACGAAGTGAATAAACTAAATACGTGTTTTTCTTAACATGGGACGAATGGCTCATTTGTCAAAAGAAGTTAAATCTCTACACCTTCAATTAGTGGAGGTCTTGTGGGTGTGGGTTTCGATGGCTTCCATATCACCCTTCCTCCAATCTAATCACTCCAACTCGGCCTCATCACATGGCCATACCACCCTTTGTACCCTCAGCATTAAACAACATACTAAGAGTTTCTCTTACGGTTAAGCGAGTTTTCTCTTGTCACTGTGAAGCCCTCTGAATAGCTCTACATGTTATTTTCTCAACAGTGAAGGTTGTATCTTTGGAGGATGTTATCTGGTGGAATAGTCATCGTTTTTCGCCTCGATGGTAATCTTATGTGTGACATCCCCCAAAATAAAATATTTTGGAAAATTAAATTTCTGGAAATTCATTATGTTTTTGGTAAATTCAAATTTGGAATTTTTTTTCCATTTATGGCCATTCCGAATTTCAAATTTGTTAATTGTAATAAATTATTATGACTATTGGGCAAAAATCTGATTTGACCCAACTAACTATTTGACAATGACACTTGTTTAAAAAAATAGAATATTTTATATTGATTGCAAGAAGACAAATGGAACAACCATGTTAAAAGTAGCTGACCATGATTCTATGAGTGGGGAGCC
>JASDQU010109614.1:12090-22461 GCA_032191745.1 Picea mariana | reverse complement strand
ATGAATTAAGGGAAGATATAGAAAATCTTGCATTGAAGATGCAGCAGAAAGACAAGCTGAAATGGGTGTATGAAGGGTCCATGAAAAAAATCCGAAGGAAAGTTGGCCAGTCAAGGAATTGATGGTCAGAAGACAGCGAAAGCTATTAAAAGGACGGTTGAGGTATGTGAACCGGAGACTGGAAGAGGTCTTGATGATGATGATTATGATGATTGGGATGAATTGGGATCAGCTGACGATCTCAAGTACTATCGGTTGGGCTGAAAAGAAGAAATTCCAGATTGCCAAGAGGACAATGAGTTGAGATCAGATGAGGATCTCACGGGCTGTCAAGAGGATGGTCAAGGAATTTCAATTTGCCAGGAGGGCAATGAGCAGAGATCACTGCGGGATCTCAAGAACTTCCAGGAGGGTAGCGAAATTGAAATTCCAGTTTGCCAGGAGGGAAACGAATTGAGATCTGTTGAGGATCTCAAAGACTATCGTGAGGACAGCCAAGGAATTTCAAATTGCCAATTAGGAAATGATGAGAGACCACTGAGGGATCTCATATACTACCAAGAGGGTAGTGGAATGTTTCNATATTGCCAGATGGGCAAGGGAACATAAATGAGATCGGTTGAGGATCTCAAAGACTGTCATAAGGACAGCCAGGAAACTTTGCATTGCCAGCTGGGCAATGAAAGGAGATCAGATGAAGATCTCGAAGACTGCCAGGATGGTAGCGAAAGCGTGTTAAACTACCAGGAGGGAAGAGATGAAAAATTGAGACTATCCGAAAGTCTCATGGACTCAATGGAGAGTTCAATTCAGCAGGGGTTGCTGATGAAGATGGGATCGATTGATCTCATAATCTGTCAGGGAAGTAGCAGAAGCATCCCATATTGCCAGGTAGGCAAGGGTGAGCAGATAAGACCATATGTGGGTCTCAAAAACATAGAAATGAGTTGGAATTAGCCAGGGGAGCTGGCAGAGCAAGAGAACTCAAAAGTAAATGTGGATTAGCAGGTGCAGCTGATAGACGTCAAAGAACATCAGGATGATATCTTGATGATTGGGAAGAAAATTTTGTTGTAAATGCAACAACAGTAGGGGAACAATCACAGTTGATGATGACTGTCAAAGAAGAAGAAGAGTTAGAGCAGGCATTTGAGACTGCCCAAGTAGATGAAAGGAAGAATGAGTGTTCTGAGGAACAACTCAATAATCTCAAACAGCAAGCTGAAAAGGTTGTAGAACTGAAGCTGACAGCAGAAGAAGAAGCAGAAGATGAAGAAGATGAGCATTCGGTGGAATGTCTCAATGACTCCAGCCAGCGAGCTGAGAGCACTGTAGCATTTGAGATAACCACATAAGAAACAGAAGGAGGAAACGAGCATTCTGAGGAATGGCTCGACATATTCAGCATTGCAGCAGAAAAGACTACAACATGGGAGGTTGTAGGAGTAGAGGATAAAGAGGCAGACAACACATGTTTTGCTGATCTGTGGGATCAATTGGAAACCCTAGAAGAGAAGGTAAAAGTGCAGGGCATGCACATCCAATAGGTAAAGCTGGAAACAGATGAAGGCATGGGAGATCGTGATGATCTTCCCAATGGCTAAAATTTTTTGCAGCTGAGGAGACTGCAAAAGAAAAACCAGCAACTGGAACAGCTGGATGAAGTGATCGAGGAGATCATGGAGTTGATGTTCAAATCAGCAGACACTGCCAGCAAGGAGAGGCTGAGCAGAAGAAAAGTAGCAGTAGCAGAAGAAACACAGTGGAAGCAACATCAGGATGGAGCAAATGGACAGCTCCACAAATTTGTTTGGGATCCAGGGGGATTTCCAATAAGCATAGATGATTTTAGGGGCTAAATTTCGCTCATGGGCTAATTTTCCATGGTTTTTCCAAAAATGAGATTCGCTATTTTAAAAATAATTCACCCAAATTCTATAGGATAAAATTATTTTACCTTAAAAATCGCCAAAATTTTATAAAAACGATATAAAATACTTAGAAATTTCAATATTTTTAAAAAAATATCGCCAAACATTTATAGGTGACATATGAAGGATTAGTAATATTTGCCAAGGTTTCTACATTTTAAAATAAAATTCCATCCTTAAAATCATCCCTGCCAATAAGTTGACAGAGGAAGCTCATGAGCAGGAGATCATGATTTTTACAGCTGTGGAGTATGATGCAGGAGCATGTCTCCACGCAGCCAGCCAGCCACGTTAGCGTGCACACATTCAAAGGATGAAGGGAGGCACAACCTTATTCATATTTGTATTGAATGTAATTAAATGCTTTAGGCTGTTCAGCCAGGAAGACGTGCTTTTATGGAAGCATTAGATAGGATCGGCCTTTAATGTAGATTGGCTGAGATCTTGGTCCAATTCTATACTAGACAACCCCATTCATTCTAATTGAATAGGGTAGGTGTACCTGGAGGGAAGCGCTCAATGAGCCCTCAGGTAAAAGAGATTTTCAGATCTCATTTTGAGCTAGACAAGGTAGAGTAGAGAGGAGCCAAGAGAGCTAGACAAGGTAGAGTAGAGAGGAGCCGAGAGAGCTCAGGAACACCTTGTAAAATATACAGGCATTTGTCATTATTAATACAGATCAATTTTTCCTGCATTATTCTGTCATTATATGCATGTCTATGTGGGTTCCATATATATGATGTATGTGTGTGTTGTTATCATGCTATTGTAGAGAGTTACGTTTGATTTCAGGTTTGAGGGTCTTTGGGGTTTCATGCCATGAGGGCATGATAGAGTCTTGCAGACTCTGAATACCAGTGCACAGGGGATGCACTTCTGAATTCGTGAGGCGTCAGACAGAGACCTGCTGAGGCACAGACTGAAGTCATCAACTCAGTAGAAGAAGACCTGTGAGGTTGCTGAACACCCCAGGAGGTAAGGCTGTGTAGCTGAGACATACTCGCAGACAGAACATTGCTGTAAGTTCTGCAGGAGCTCTGCCAAGTGGGCATTGAGAATATGCACGGGTTGCATGGGAGAAGAACCCCATTGCGAGTTCAGAAAGACTAGAATCTCTGAGGATTCTGAGAAGCTCTTCCTGAAGGGAATCGAGCGAGTGCATAGGTTGCATGGAAGAAACCCAGGATTGTTGAGCGTTCTGAGGAAAGAGACTCCGCCAGGAGGGTGTTGAGTAAGTGTGCAGGCAGGCACAGGAGGAAAGAACTCTTGGAGTTCTGAAGCAGAAAATAGAGTCCACTGAGGGACCTGTATTAGGTTTCGAAATACCTAGAAAGACTCAGCAAGGAGGTTGCTTGAGGAGGAAGCTAGGAAGGTGTTGATATTCTCCATCCAAGGGAGAAGAAGGACCAAATCCCACAAGGGGTCTGAGTGTTCGTGGAAGCTCAGGACAGATAGCGCTTTGCACTCGAAGACTCTGTAGGAGTGCAGGAGTCAAAGAATCCTGTGAGGATTCAAAGGGCAGAAGCTTAGGAAGGATAGTGTTTTCATACGCACAGGCAAAGAGTCAAGTCGAGGAGTTCACAGGGTAGAAATGAAGCAAAGGTCGAAGCCCTTAGGAGCGTAGAATTCTTCCAAGTCTGGGAAGAAATCTTAGACGATCAGGAGGGAGCAACAGGAACCGTCGGATTAGGCGGAGAAAGTAGATCTGGACCATTGAACAGTTACATCCAGGAGGAGATTAGAAGGAGCCTATAGAAAGAGGGGAACGACAGTCATCGGATCTCGTGAAGAAATGCCGTCATCCGTTGGATCGAGAGAAGTACCGCATGGTTTAGCCTCAGAGGGAGGAGCACACAGGAGAGAAAATCTAAGCCATTCGGTTGGAGAGGGATGCGNCAAGAGAAAGAGTGCATAGAAGAGCAGATCTGAGCCATTAAATCAGAAGGGGAAGTCCCGTCAGTCGTTGGATTGGCAGAAGCTGCACGAGGGATAGCAGTCAGGATCTTGGCCATCGGGAAATCGAAGTTCTCGAGGTCATCAGGGCTGGGGTCTCGAAAGCCTTGAAACAATGATAAGATCTAGACCGTCCATCGGAGGGACAGGTGTTAGAGATCAAGCGCCATCGGCGTTTGACACATTGGGAAATCGGAGTTCCCGAGGATAAGAGAAACGGGACAGGAGAAGTCTCGAAATCTCGACGTAATCGGGATCGTCCATTGAAGGGACGCGTGGCAGCGATCGAGAACCGTTAATGAGAGTTGACAAGGAAGTCAACCCCTCAGTGTTTGGAGTCAATCGGGAATCGAGATATCGGAGATCCCGGGAGCGAGAGTTTCGTGCATTGTGGAATCGCAAAACACGATTTCTTGATAAGGCGTGTGGGCCACAGCAGGGGGTTAGTGGAGGCCAGCTGTCAGTGATCGGGAGGCATATCGGGGATCCGCATATTGAGAAATTCATGGACGTGGAACATTGCATTTTAAATCCGTGAACCCCAAAACCCCGATGGGAGGTTTGACTATGGTCACGGGTAGAGGCCACATGGGCCATTGTATAGGTCGAAGGGGCTAGTGCCTAAGGCGCATTGGGTTTTTGATGCTTGAAACTCCGACAGGAAGGTGAGGCTGTGGTCTCATGGAGAATGGTCATATGGACCACAGGGCATAGCCAGAGGGGCTAAGGCCGAAAAAGGAGCTCATCGGAGATCAGGAGTTGAAGAGTACAGTGACTCTCGAAAACAAGAAGGGAAAAACCCTGAACCCTGATAGTGACTCGGGGATACCCATGGTTAGTTGCAGAGGCCATGTGGGTGAATGAGAAGGACCTGTGGACTGGGATTTTCACAGCAGTGATTCCAGCAGGGAATCTAAGGAGCTACTTTGGCTCGAAGGGAGAGGAACAGAGCGATCCTGTGAGCGGGTGAGTCTGAGGTGTAGGATCACCCTCGCCTGCATCACCAAGCAAGACTTGAAGACATGGAGACAACGCAAAGACGCACTTCCAGTGCAGGGGATCTTAGCGATTCTGACAGTGAAGTTGAAGCTGAACGAGAAGAGGAAGTTGAAACCGAGGATGCAACGAATGAACGTCTAATCAAAGCTATTGCAAGGATGGGTGCAAAGGCAAAGATTGACATTCTAGTCTATGAGGGAAATCTGGATGCAGAAGAGCTTCTAGATTGAATTAGAGCTCTTGACACCTACTTCGACTATGAAGATGTCGAAGAGGATAAGAATGTCAAGCATGCTGTCACACGCTTGAAGGGACATGCCATACTATGGTGGGATGAGCTACAAGAAGATAGACACTGCAAAGGTAAGTAGAAAATTAAAAGTTGGGATCGAATGATTGCAAAGATGAAGGCAAAGTTCATCCCAAGAGATTATCAAATCACTCTATTCAAGAGGATGCAGAACCTGAGACAGAAGTTGATGACAGTTAAAGAATACATGGAGGAATTCTATCGACTGAACATCAGAGTAGGTCATTGAGAGAGTGATGATGAAAAAGTTTCCAGGTATATGAATGGCCTAAGATACGATATCCAGGATGAGATGAGCATGGTAACCATCAGAACTGTGGAGGATGCTTATTAGATGGATTTGAAAGCTGAAGAGAAGTTGAGCCGTAAGAAAGGTTAGCGAGGATGAGATAGGTGTCATACAAGCGGCAAGGCAGTTTCCCAGGAAAGAAACCAGAAGCCCAAGGATGACTGGAAAAAGCCTC
The DNA here is from genome assembly GCA_032191745.1 of Picea mariana. NCBI lineage: Eukaryota > Viridiplantae > Streptophyta > Pinopsida > Pinales > Pinaceae > Picea > Picea mariana. Next base: position 16,804 of record JASDQU010109614.1, on the reverse strand, counting down.
AGGCTCGTACCAAGAGAGGTGGAAGTTCACAACGAGGGAAACATGCTGAGAAAAGAGAACAAAATACTGAGCAAAAAGGAGGGTATGCTGATAATAACATGTTTCCTCATACCAGAGGTAGAGGAAGAGGAAGAGGTGGAGTAATCACTTGCTTCACATGTGGAAAAAATGAGCACAATTCATTCAAGTGTCCAGAGAAAAAGAAGGATGGAGGAGAAGCGCACATCACTGAGGCACAGTGGCGAGACATGGAATCTGAAGATGTCGAGGGAGGAAGGTCACTGATGATGCATAAAGTTCTCTTAACACCCGAGAAGGAGGTGGAGGACTCAGATCAAAGGACCATACTTTTCAGAACAACTTGCAAGACCAAGGATAGGGTATGCAAGGTTATCGTGGATAGAGGTAGCACAGATAATCTCATTTCAACTGAGATGGTGGAAAAAATGGATTTGGAGACAACTAATCACCCGAGTCCATACAAGGTTTCATGGCTACAAAAGGGACACCAGGTAACTGTTACTAAACAATGATTGGTTGAATTTAAGATAGGAGGGTACAATGATAAGATTTTGTGTGATTTCATTCTATGGATTTTTGTCATCTATTGCTCGGTAGACCATGGAAATATGACAGAAATGTGGTTCATGACAGGAGAATGAACACATATACTTTAGAGAAGAATGGGAGGAAACACATGTTGCTTCCAATAAAAGATAAGGAGGTGAAGCCAGAGGCAAGCAACATAGTACTTCTCATGAGTGGGAAGGAACTTCTTACGGAGGTGAAGAATAAAGAAGATCCACAATTCTTTGTGGTTAGGAAACCAAGAATTGTTCTGACTAGCACAAGAGTGGATGATCTACCAGAGGAGATTTGGGAACTACTAGAAGAGTTCCCTGATATCGTGGTGGATGAATTACCTCATTCATTGCCACCGATGAGGAGTGTGAGTCATCATATAGACCTCATACCAGAAGCTATTTTTCCAAATAAAGCTGCGTACAGGTTGACGCCGTAGGAAAATGAAGAGGTCAAGAAGCAGGTCTAGGAGCTGCTAGACAAAGGATTGGTCAAGGAAAGTTTGAGCCCATGTGTTGTTCCAACAGTACTCAGTCCAAAAAAAGATGGAGGTTGGAGAATGTGTATCGAATCAAGAGCCATCAACAAGATAACCATCAGGTATAGGTTTCCATTTCCGCGGATGGACGATTTAATGGACTGCTTGAGCAGAGCCAAGTATTTTTCAAAGGTTGATTTGAAAAGCGGATATCACCAGATTCGCATGAGGGAAGGCGATGAGTGGAAGACGACCTTCAAAACCAACGAAGGGTTGTATGAATGGCTAGTCATGCCATTTGGCTTGACGAATGTGCCAAGTACCTTTATGAGGTTGATGAACAAAGTCCTGAAGGAGTTCATCGGGAAATTTTTCATCGTATATCTGGATGACATATTAATTTTCAGCAAGACGAAGGATGAACATCTAAAGCATTTGGCTATTGTGATGAAGAAGATACAGCAGGAGAAGTTGTTGATAAACATGAAGAAATACTCATTTATGAAAATAGATCTCATTTACTTGGGTTTTGTTATTTTAGCGAATGAGCTAAGGATGGATCTAGATAAGGTAGAAGTGATCAAGAATTGCCCATCACCGAGAAATTTATTTGAGGTGAGAAGTTTTCATGGACTGGCTAGTTTCTATCGGAAGTTCATTAGAAATTTCAGTGGGATTAGTGTAGCGATGATGGATACAGTCAAGAAAAGACATAAATATTTTCACTGGACTGATGAAGCTGAGAAAAGTTTCAAACTGTTGAAACGGAAGATCATGGAACAACCGGTTCTGGTGTTGCCATATTTTCAGAAAACATTCCAGGTGAAAAGCGATGCGAATGGGTTTTCCATAGGAGCGGTCTTGAGTCAGGAGGACAGACCAATTGCATATTTCAGCGATAAGTTGAATGAAGCAAAATTGAAATACTCCACGTATGATAAGGAGTTTTATGCTATCATACAAGCATTGAAAAAGTGGAGGCATTACTTGATCCCAAAAGAATTTGTTTTGTATAGTGATAACCACGTATTACAATTTGTAACTCAACAAGAAAGGTTGAATCAGAGGGATGTTAAGTGGTTCGAATACATGTAGAATTTCACTTTTGTAATTAATCATATTTCGGGTACTTCTAACAAAGTTGTTGATGCTTTGAGCAGGAAATGTTTGCTGTTGCAGGAGTTCAAAGTCAAAACATTGGGTTTTGATGATCTCAGGGACATGTACAGACATGATCCAGACTTTAAGGAAGTGTATGAAGTAGCTGAGAATCCAATTCTCAGAGACAAAAGCCAGTGGATAGAGCACATGATCCAGGAAGGGTTGTTGTTTAAGGGAAATTAGTTGTGTATTCCAAATTTCTCCATGAGGGAGAATCTGCTGAAGGAGAAACACAACGGAGGATTGGATGGACATTTCGGTCATGATAAGAAATTTGTGAAGTTGAGCGAGTCTTTGTGGTAGTGGATAGGTTTTCCAATATGGAACACTTCATCCCATGTCAGAAGACCAGTGATGTGACTCACATCGTAAATTTGTTTTTCAATGAGGTCGTTCGACTTCACGGGTTACCCAGGAGTATAGTTTCGGATAGAGATACAAAGTTTGTGGGACATTTCTGGAGGACTTTGTGGAAGAATATGGGGAATAACTTGATGTTTAGTTCTTCTTATCATCCTCAGACGGATGGACAAACAGAAGTGGTGAACATAAGTCTGGGAGACTTGCTGAGAAGCTTGGTGACAAAGCACTACAGCTAGCGGAACAACATATTACCATAGGTGGAGTTTGCATACAATAATTCAGTGAAGAAGAGCATAGGTTGAAGCCCATTTCAAATTGTGTATGGCACACAGCTGAGGGGAGTTTCTGAATTGAGAGATTTGGAATAGACTGCTACTAGGAGCGCAAGTGCCGAAGGATTCGCAGAGGCGATGAAAGAACTTCACGGCCAGGTGAAGCAGCGACTGCTAAACTATAGTTGTGAATATAAGCACAGAGCTGACCAACAGAAGAGAAAAATTCAGTTCGAGGATGTTGAATTAGTTCTAGCACATTTGAGGAAAGAGAGGTTCTCGAGGGGAACATACCATAAATTGAAAATGAAGAAAATCAGGCCATGTAAGGTCTTGAAGAAATTGGGGGAAAATTCTTATGAGATCGAGCTACCCGATGGGATCGGAATATCTCTGATATTCAATATCTCAGACTTATACCCATACAGAGCTGGAGAAGTAGAGACTAGAACTGAGAACCTAGTGATCCAGTGGATGAAGCATATGCCGGTTACAGAGAAGCCTCAAATGGAATGTATATTGGACAAGAGAGTGGGTAAGAAGACCAGGAGGAAAGAATACTATGAGTATCTGGTCAAATGGAAAGGAAATCTAGTGGAAGATGCCAGCTGGGAGGACGAGGCAGAGATTCTGAAGCATGGATATACCGTGCAAGAGCTCATGGACACGATCCCATGAAATTTTTCAAGCGAGGGAGTATGATGTAGAAGCATCACCAATTCATCAAGCGAGCCAGCACAGAAGTGGAAGACAGCTGGACAGGCCAGCAAAAATTTTGAAACACCTTCAAACTGTTGCATGGACATTAATGTGAAAATTTAATGAGGTGCACTTGTACATTGTAAATGGACCTTGAGTGGATAGCTCTCGTCTTTAGTAGATAGATGACATTTAATATAGTTAATGCTAGTAGATATGATTTTAATTCATAGATTAGATAGTTTTAGAGAGCAGGAGGGAAACAGATATAGACACCCTCATTGTATCATTGTAACATTAGCCTGAGCATAGAATAGAAGAAGAAGAGAAAGAGCAAGCAGAGATTTGTATAGAGAACACCCATGTACTGATATTTGAATTAATAGAAGAAGATTGGTTCAAATTCATGGTTTTGTGTTTAATTCTCTGTGTGTTGATGTTGATATGCTCATGGATGTTTGATTCCTGTTAAACATTTTCTTTTATATGCTGTGTATATGATTTCATGGTTGAATTGAACTCTGAAGAGGTGAAGGAATGAGTTTCAATTGTTTCTCTATTTGAGCCAGAGGATTCCCGCAAGGAGTGCAGTTGACTTGTCCGCAAGGAGTGTGTTGACAGAGGGTTCAAATAGGGATAACTTTGATTCTCGTTCACCCAGAAGTGAATTGGGTTACAGGAGACGTGCAAGGAGTGCGCAGGCCGATTAAAAGAATCAGGGTTGCAAACCTGAGTAAATATTTGAAGGACTGCTGCTATAGGCGTGCGCAGAGTCGAAGAGACTTCAACACTTAGCCGTGATTGAAGGTTTTCCGCAAAGAGTGCGAGAAAGGAGTTTCCTTTTGAGAACTTAAAGAAGTGGGAAAAGATCAGGAAGGGTAGACCTTTGTGTTTGTCGAAAGACAGTGTAGTGAGTTTGTGCCTTGCAGGTTGGCAAGAAGTGTCATAGGTTTGAGAGCCAGTGAACGAGTTTCGTGGAGAGGGACAATTAGTCGTTCCGTGAGTTTCATTGGAAGAAATAGACGGTCGAAATTCTCCAAGGAGATTTTGTGACATCCCGTGGGTTTTCAAATCTCACGGAGGTGCAGGGGAATATATCACAAGTATTCCTGCGAGATATAAAGCTCGGGAGGAGTAGAACCATTGATATGAGCCACAA
>JASDQU010109613.1:288665-308658 GCA_032191745.1 Picea mariana | reverse complement strand
CATATGACAATTCTGCTAACCCAGGAAGCACATCTTGTAACATAGTCTATCTAATTGTACAATGCACGGCTGTGTTGCCCACAGTTTAGATGGCGGCATTGAGGCAATGTTCATATACGTATGGACATTTTTTACTGCATCACAGACAATCAATCACATCATCACTTATCAAAGCAGAAGCAGAAGCGGGAGAGTTGCATTTTGCACATAGAGGCTCAAAGGGGGTCGAGTACGCATTCACTGCAACCAAAACACCTTCAACTTGGAAACATGAGCATATAAATTAATATATTGAACAATATAATATATATATGCACCCCAAAAAAATTAAAAAATAAAAAAACCGCAAAAATTTAGTGAAGGCTATTTGTATGAGAAAAGTGAGGATGAATCTGTAGATGTATACACACAACAATTGTAGAGCTAGTTAGTTTCTTCAAATCATGTACTATGTCTGCTCGCAATTCTATTACAAATGTTGTTTGGGTTGTGCGAAAGATCAATTCTCTAACATCCCTTTTATTTGTTATTTTTTTGAAGAGCATAAGTGGAAATTGCCTTTATGCAATTGTTGTTCCATTAACGAAAACAAATTTGAATAGGTATCGAACAATTGCAGTCGCAACATGGAACAGTGCAATATTTGTGTAACTTAACCAAGATACATGGACATGCGAAAGTAAAGGACAAAACTAGATATGGAGAACAATACCATTGCCTTGTTGTTGTCTGACTCTCCATCTTTTATATGGAGAATGTGTTGCGAGCCAAGTTTTCTCGCCAGTGTGATATCTGCACCAATGGTTCTGATTGGGTAAATGTCGTTGCTCTGTGCAAGTTGGATGATAGTTGCATTCGGGATGAAACAATATTCTGAACAAATAGCAGGAATTTTTTCCACAATACTTGTTTCGTTGAGCGAAATAATTCATCATAATCACCATGGTCATATACCGTTTTGGGAAATATATTAAAATTTGTAATGGATATCTCATTACCTAGAAGTATCTTTTCTGCATGTTTCTGGACAAGTTGTGTAGGAATATTCAGTGTGACTGTCATCATGGCCTCCTTGTCTGTCATGTCAGCACGCATAATGGATCTAGTTTTGTTTGCCTTGTCCAAGTAGGTTCTATAGACGACCATTATGTCCCCGATGAACACTTGTCCAGTTCGGCGGCTATTCAAGCCCTCTATTGATAGTATTTTGGGTGTTACAAGTTTAGACCCGGTGAAAATTTTTGAATAGGAAAAGTAAAGTGAATGGTAGGGTGCATTATTTTTTTGTTTTCTTTTTTTCCTGGCATAAATGTACAAGTAGACTCACAACTTGGATGAACTATGGAGCCAGAGTTTTGCAACTGGACCTCTTAGCCTGTGGAACTTGTGCTATGTTCGACATCTCACTTGTACTTGTTGATACTTCTCGTGAACTGCAAAGTATGCATTGCAGATAAAATCAACATATTCACCATGCCATAGATGAATAAATAGCTGAGGATATTTGTTTGGTAAACATACTAAGAACATAATGTATGCATCTTTACCTTTGGCCTTGTCAGTATGCTTATGTCTAGGATGACTAACTGCTCATGGCCATGTCACTAGTCCAACTTTTTCGGATGCAAGCATGTGTAGATGAACATCAGAAGGACTAAACAAGCATATGCATTGTATATTTTCCATAATTGTTCTTAATGTCACATGTAGGGTGGAAGGAGATGGAATACGAAATAGGGTGTCAAGGGATACTCAGGAAACATGAGGACCTGAGGGTCAAATTGTATGCCTCAGATTTTTTGACTGAAAAAATGTGTAACAGTAAATAGGGCATGATGGTGGGGCATGACGGTCAATCTATATATCGTGGAACCTTGGAAGCCAAAGGCACAATCTTGAACCCGCCAGCCCGGCACCTGCAATCGACAAAGTGGGTAAGTATGGAATAAGGTAGAAGTGTGACCATAAATGTGAACCCGTGAGTCCGCCAACCTGTGCACCAAGGCATTTTTGTAAAGACGACTAAGCAGAGCAATTAGAAAGAAAAAGGGATAATATAAAATGGAAAAACTAGAAACGGGGAGGGCACAAAAGCCCATTGTTTCCAGATCATCATTTTCTAGTCCAATATTATATGGCTCCACCCGCTTTGTATATTTAATTTACTAGCATAGTTGGTATACCTTTTAGAAGATTGTACCACAAACCCCTCTGCTGTTGCATACAAGAATTCATCTTCCTGCCCAACCAATTTGTTTCTTCCAAGGTAACAATGTCGAATATACAATGGACATGAAGGCAAGTTAGTGTGAAGAAAGACATGTAAAAGAAAGAAATATAGTTCTATTTATTTCAATGTAACAACAAAGAGAATACGATTCACATGAGAATAAGCAAAAAGATACGTAGTATATACATACAACAAAAAAGGTTCAAAGCAGTAGAACAAATACACAAACAATAAATGAAATACTAAACACTAGAATATGAAATAAGAGTACAAGTATGCACCTCTGTAACTCCTCGTCTACATTCGTGCCAAAGAGTCCATCGTCCTCTCCAGCCATTTTGTTTGTTTAAATGTAGCAATGCAAGAAAAATACAATGGACATGAAGGAAGTTAGTATGCAGGAAAAATACAATGGACATGAAGGAAGTTAGTATGCAGGAAGGTATGCAATATATACATACAATAAACTAGGTGAACACATATACAGACAACAAATGAAATACAAAACAACGGAATATGAAATAACAGTAAAAGCATGTACCTTTGTATCTCCTCTTCCACCATTGTAGTCAAGACTTCGTTGTTTTCTCCAACTATTCTGTTTTTTTGAATGTGGGAACGCACAAGATACAATGAAAATGAATGGAAGCTGGTATGCACTGGAGAACAAGTAATATGTACATACAGTAAATCATAATCAATGAATAGAATAAAAGATAGTCAGAAACATGAACCTTTTCTTTTGTCCATCCATGGTTGTAAATATATAAAGTTTTTCCCTGCCTGAAATATATTACAAGCCACAAAATATTAAGAAATTGCATGGCCATAGCTAAATGATTTTGGTTTTCTGTGGCAAAGTATCCAAATATGCTTCCAGACATGGAAATATAATTTTGTAGTATCTTTGGTGTACATATCATATCTCAAGTACAAGACAAATTATATCGTGGTCACACCCGTCTTTGTAGAGGATAAAGAACATGTATTGTGATATGGGCACATTCCACCATATATGGTTAATAAGTGTGGTTTTCACATGTTTTATTTTAACAAAAAAACAACGGATATTGCAATTGCACATGTAGTTGTCCAATTATTTCTTATGCCACTATTTTCTATCATGTCAACACTGAAGTATCAGCAAAAATTTATAGTAGAATAGGCGCACACGAAACAAGCGCGAGATCTCAACTTCGCTAGACACAAAAAATAACACAACTGCAAGTCCACTCGTGGGTGCAAGGTCTGAACACCGTAAAGCACCCCCNGGACCCCAACCCTATAAAGCCGAAGTAAACAAAAGAAAACAACAAGCACCAAACCAACAAGAAAGCACGAACAGGCCCAACTACAACCCCAGGGCCCCAAACTCGTAAACTTGAGCCAAACAACAACAAACAAGAACCGACGAACCAATGAACCAACGAACAAACAACAACCATCGAACAAGTAAACAACATATGTATCTCCAACGATTACCAAACTGCAGCTGAAGCATAGAAGGAACCAGAAACATATGACGAGCATGCCAATAGAAATAAGCAAACATTCTTACTTGCAAACTGCAAACACTGAACAACAAAGAAGGAATAGAAAAGGAAATTATGGCATGGAAACTTACTCCGAAACAATGAAAGGCAGAAGCACAGGTCGAATTGTGAACCAAACAACAACAAGTAGCAACCGATGAACCAACGAAGAAGAAACACCCATCGAACCAGTAAACAATGTATGTAGCTTCAATGATGATGAAATTGCATTCTAAGCCTAGAAGAAGTATGAAACATACAATGCCTATTTAACTGGCAGTGGACAACAATATTGTCCAAATTCACTGCAACATTGTATGGAAAATTTCGAGGAAAAATGTACTCCGAGAAGCCTATTTAGATAAACATTTAAGGTTGTCAGACTATCTAAGGACCTCGCGGTATGCAAACATTTAAGCTGTCAGGCCTGTTTCAGGACCTCGTGCCATGTAAATATTTAATCTATCAGGCCTATTCAAGCACCTCAAAAAAAGTGTCAATGATCTAAACCTTCGGTATGCAAACATTTCAATACAAATACAATGGACTAATAATAATAGGACAAATACATTAATAATAATAATAATAATAATAATAATAAAAACCTAGCAATAAGACCTTGAATCTATTATCCAATGAGATCATGACATATATGGGTTTTTTTTATAATAGATAAATAAATTAATAATGTTTTAAGTTCTGTAGTTCAAACAATATAAATTATGCAAAAATTTGTAGTCAAACAAAAAACTAATATAAAGTCAATGAATTATCGATCACTATAAACTTTGAATATCTAAACATTTCAATATGAATAATACAAATAAAAAAAAGTACCGTGCATGATAAAACTTTGGATATGGCAACATATAATTCATTGGGAATAGCGAAGCTGGAAATAGGACCTCAAATCTATCATCCAATCAGATCATGACATATATGGGTTTTTTTATTATACAAAAAATAATGCTTTTAGTTCTGTAGGTCGAACATTAGAAAGTATGCAAAAATTTGTAGTCAAACGACAAACTAATATAAAGTCAACGTATTATCAATCGTTATAGTCCCTCTATGCCTTCGACATGGACTAATAAGGATCAATTGTGCTCATTGTAACTCATTTTTAGATATTGTGAAAATATCATTGACCAATGTCAACCTTACTTTGATTGGCATGAACAATCTATAGGGAACCACTAAAGTCCTAAACATGTCTTTATAGGTGTCCTAGGCTCATATTGCTGTAGGAAATTGTGAAGCAAATTGTCACGGGCATGTAAAATCATGTAACTAAGTCTAAGAAATAGTGTGATTGAAGGTGTTTATTAAAGAGATTTTGAAGGTATTATATTAAAAACACCAACAAATTATGTTTCAATAGAGTATTGTTAAGATTAGAAGGAATTCAAAGTTTGAATCAAGTGCAAAGAAAATTTTTAAAATTCCAAAATATGGGAATGGAGTTGGAAAATAAATTTACCTTTGAGTTCTTCATTGAACCTAACAACTTTATAAGTGTGCAAGGTATGATTTAAAATGAACTCATTGTTAACCCAAGTTATGATTTAAAATAAACTCATTGTTAACCTTTTTTATTGAGAAAATTTCATTGATGTCAAGTTGACAACTAGTTTAAAAATTGTAAAGAAAGAAGTTAAAAAATATCAATAAAAAGAAGATATTGATGGGCTAGATGCAGTCAAATTTGAACTCGTCCCAACCCTTCTAAAAGGTTCTAGCTCATCAGAGAAGGGTTTTTCCAAATTTTCCCTTCAAATAAATTTTAAGAATTAAATGTTACACATGCATTGGGAAGTGCGTAATTAATTAAAATCTTTCAAAAGAAGGGTAACCTTTTAAATAGCTTGTTTAAATTAATTTTAGGATCCACTATAAAATATAGCAAATCTGGGATTTAGCATATATATTTAAGAATCCAGAGTCTAGACAATTTCAAATTTGATCCGGAGTCAAACCTCATGTTGAAAGATATGCTATAATTACACTCCAACTCGGATCTTCATGTGTCATCTAGTATCGTCGGTACCACTTTTAATTTTGTGTTAAATGAAATTTTGGGCACATGAATCCTTACACAAGCTCCATTGTTCATATGGATCCTACAATTGGGCTCAACTTTTTTAAGCTCATAGTTTCACCCTAGCTCACTCTCATTCTCTCATTTGATTTTGCACAGTTGGTCCTCCAAGCTCCAGTTCTGAGATAGTTGTGAATCCATAGATGCTCTTCTCACTGATTGTTAACTAATTGATCTCATATAAATTTACCCTATGGTTTTGTTCTAAGCATGACCAACAGTGGTACAATGTTGTGGTAAATCTTTCGTTGGTGTGGAGAGTTTCGAAGGAGCAAACATAGGTTTCCTTCTCCAAAATTCAAAGGTAACTACACCTGTGTTGATTTCCTAAGTAGTGTCAGTTATTGAGCTCACAAAATGTTTTGTGTTGATTTCAAAGGAACTATATTTTTCTTTGCCCTAGCCTTTGAATTTGACCTCTTCATCCCATGGAAATGATACCCAAGTTGCGTTTTACTTTCAAAACATTGGTGTGTTCATTGAAGTCATGACAATCTTAGGTTTTAATCCTTCATTTTTGGATTTGTGGTTTTAGTTTGAGCCTTACCTAATTTATCTTGTGGAAAATGTGGACATGGATGTTCATTTCAACTATGTTTGGGTCGGTTATTTTCGTTGTTTTTGGGAGGGAGTTACCTCTCTTACCATTCTAGGTGTTTGCAACCATTATTGTCCATGGACATTGTTTCCAATTGTTTACAAGTATTCATGGGCAGCCCATGGATTTACATGCAATTCATTTGGGCTTATAATGTTTTTTTTTTCGATTATTCTAGTCCCACATATTGAATTTGGGCATACACCCTTACATTCAGCTTGGTATCATGGGTTTTTATCTGCAATAACGTAACTTGGGTATCATTATTTTTCCTTTGCCTTCCAATCCAAAACATGTTTTGACCTCTTATTGGCTTCTTGGTTTCAACCTTATAGGTAATGTGTGGCATCTGCATCCTTCACTTTATAGTTATTGTTTTGGGTATTTTTTATTTTGTTTCTTAGAATCCCTCTGGTTCGTTTGTTTAAGACCTAGCCCATACGCTTTGAGCTATCATTGTTTTTTAGGAGTCGTGTTCTATACTCCTGACAATGTGTTTGATTCCGTTTAAATAAAAATGGTGGTACACCATTTTATGCATCACCTCGGCTTTCATTTAACCCTCTTCTCATTCCTAGCTTTGCAATGGATCCTGGCATGTGCTATTTCACTCCCATACATCACTAGATATGAATTCTTATTGGTTTATCTTATTTTGAATGGAATGCATTGACCCATTCATGTTTGGTTATCACTTAACACAGTTTAGCATTCTATTTGTGTATGGTATATAAAGATTGTTGGTTTTCAACCTTTCTCAATATTAAGACCTCCTACCTATCTTATTAGACCTACATTGATTTTGGAATACACTTGCTTGTTTGGGCATTTGCATAAAATTTTGGATACCATAATCCATCCTCTTGAGAATAATTTGAACATGCATTTGTCTTCTAATTTGCATAGGAATATCATATATCCTACATTTTGGTTATATATGAGTTGTGGGTTTCAAAATGTTGTTGTAATTAATCAAGCTATGAATTGATTATACTATTTGCATTATGATTTATTTTTTAAAAATTATTTTATTACTTTTGAAATATATCAGCTCCATGTTTGACACGAACAATACGGCTTATATTGCAATGATGATAGATCAAGACTTTCATTGGAGACATTTGATATGTTAATTTTTCTCTCTCTTAGTGCACTTCACGCTCTAAATTAGGTAGATGTAAAACAACAATACTTTTGTGGATATTACGAATTTGAAAGAAAATTTTAATTTTTATGAAGTTTTATTAAAATTTTATTATTTTTTATGTAACCATTCTTTAAATTTTTAAGATTGTAAAGATTTGGAAGGATAATATTTTATTTTTTCATTTTTTTTATGATGGATTTACTTAATGTACACTTGTCAATTGAAGTACAATTATGTTTTTAACTTTTCATCATTGAAGGGTTGGATGATTATATGCCCTTCCAAATGAAATTAAGACCAACCCTTAAAATTTGATCACTGGGCGATAGTAATCTAGAATTGGGTTTCTATAAATATTTCAAAATCTCAAAGTTGAAGTCATAGATACTAATTATGTTCATGTAATTCTTGGGAACTCATGGATAGCACCTCTTGGTACTTTTATTGTGAATTTAGATAATAAAAAAATTACATAGTGTCCAAAACCTAACTAATAAAATAACATCACATGACAATGCTTTAGAATTTTTGTCTCTCTTAGCCAAGGTAGACAGAAATCAACAACAAAATTATGAATATTTAGAAGAAAAAATAATAAATTTGAATAAATTCCTTATTGACAAAGAGAAATAAATCTTCAAAACAAAAGAATAGTGAACTGCCAAACCGAAAAAATCTATCATTTTAAAAGATAAATCAAAGAGCTTCAATAACATATTAATAGCATAAATGATATTCATGAGGAAGAGACTAAAACATTAGTGAATACCTATCTAACAATAGCAAATAAATTTATTGCATAAGAAATCATAATAAATATCTACTTGTGAAAGTCAAGAAGTTAAATAATGAGATAAAGACGTGATAAAAAATCAAGAAACAACTTGTTGCTAAAGAAACCTTAACCAATCTAGTTGAAAGAAGGAAGTTTTATGAAGTTAAAGTCCAAACCATGCACAAGGAAACTCTCATAGATTCAATTAAAGTGGAAAATCCCAATGTCACTATTAATTAAATTTTATGAAAAGAACAACATTTAGAAATTGAAATCGAGAAACAATTCAACAACAAGGTGACATCTACTGATTCAATTGTATTTGAAGGACCATTAGTCGCTACTAATAAAGTTGTTCCTCAACCAAATCATGTTGACACACCAGCGAATACAAAAATATCAAATATCAACATGACACAAGTAAATCGTAAAAATATAAAATATAAAATATAAAATTAAAAAAGATCAACTTCTTATGTGATGGCACCTGGATCAACCTTAAACCCATATTATCCCTTTTAAACCTCTTCTCTTAACCAAATTAGTCCTCATCGGTTAATACTTCAGTTAATAACCGTCCAACTGGGACTACCAAACCACCAAGTCACTGGGCAACCGGGCTACCAACCACCGGTCCTGAAAACTTTAACACTGCATCTTTAAATGGTTTCTCTGATACAGTTTAATTTTCCACTGGGAACTAGAAGTCCTCTTGCAAACATACTCAATTGATTGTGAGTTTGATCTGATTTTACTAACCACCAGACACCAGGAGTACTCAAGCCACCGAAGACCTTAAAGCTGGTATTTTTTAGGGAATTAGGGTCGATATGATTATCTCTCGATTTTGGTCATTGATCTATTCTATGATCAATGATCATATCTCTGCCACATCACTAGATCCATGATTCTGTTGTGGCTTCAAATATTGGATAATTTCATAGGAAATTCATTCTTCCAATGAGATTATCTCGTTCGATCTTCCAGTTACAGGATCACGCTTCACACGCGCGCACGCAGCCTAAATTTCCTAGGGCTCAACCGTCTTACACAATCGCCTCATCCTCACACTTGAATTCATCCACAGATTTGAAACCCTCATCTACATGGTATAAACACATTAACATAGAGGTATAGAGAGATATTTACACAACAATGGAGGTATAACATTTTAATTCCATTAAAACCAATTTTACATGAATTATTCTACAAACTCAATCGACCTCCTATCTTTCTATCTCTCTACTGGCCTAATTACATGCATTTGGGTGCTTCTCTGAGTTTGGTCACCTCTAATCTTCTTATGCCTGAAGGCTTACAATATATATACAAGGAAGATAACTTCCTGATCACTTCAGATCCTAAACCTGTAACTTATCACCCAAAATAAATCTCTTATCTACTTGGTGGTTTCATCTTTTGAGGCTTACATAAATAATTGGAGAAGATATAAACTATATCCATAGTGTCTGATAATTATTGAAACCGATTTACTCTAAATAAAGAACTTTGTCTAAATATACCTTCTATATTGGAGAAGATCTAAACTATCTCCATAGTGTTTGCTAATTATTGAAACAGATTTACTCTAAATAAAGAACTTTGTCTAAATATACCTTATAGATGCTTATTTACATAGTTACGAGGATCTCTTATTCTTATGATACTTTGACCTACTTGAGGCTTGAATCTCAAGTTTGCTTGGGGATATTTTCTCCTGCATCAGACTCCCAGGACACAAAATTTTCATGGTCTCCTAGTCATGGTCTTCTATTTTTTGAAATCCACCTAGATCCCATACCTTGTGTTGTTGTTGTCCACATGCTCTATTGCATTGTTCCTTTGTTGTTGTCCTCGAGCGGTCTTCCAGGATTCCAAACTTTACTTTCTTGTTGTTCATCTACCTGGTATTCACAATCATCTCCAACCAACTGATCTTTTTGGTTGATTTTCTTCTTCCCTACTTTATGTCCCCACTTAGGAATCTTCATCCACTATTTCCAGAATTCTTCCATTTCAATATCCAACTTTTCCCTTTGCTAGTACATACTACTGTTTCTCATTTTTTTCTTTGTTTCTTCTTAAAATGTTTGTATCATTGTTGCTATTTCTTCACCACCTACACCTTCATATATATCAAAGAAAAAAAGGTGTCCAGTTGCTTGTATAGGATCTTTGTCATTCACAAAAATGTTTGTCAATATAATCTGTTGTGTTTCCACATGTATGTAGCATGTTGTCTCCTTCATACATTCAAATTTTGGAACCTCTAGTCCTTCTATAATTTGTTGATTATAATTTGAATTCATGTTGATTTTAACAATACTTCCCACCTCCTTATTTATTTTCAAGACATATTCTTGTCCTTCACTCCTCTGTTGTGAAGATGAAAAAATGTTTTTGTCATGCTCTTCACTCTATTCAGGACCTGATTCATGTTGTCATGCAATTTCTCCTTTATCCTTATTTTTCTCTATCAATTTTGCAACCTTTGTATCATCTTCATAAGCCTTTGGATTTTCTAGCCATTCTTCCAAAAACTTTAATTCCTCATCATAATCTGTGGGCATTGTATCTAAGTGTTTTCCTTTTTTATGTTCTTCAATACTTGTATAACCTATAATCACACACAAACAATTAGTTTCAAACCCATGAGACCTTTGGGTATCATTTGTTTCTTCTAGCATCATCTCATTATGTTAAGAAAGTCTCTCATCAACATCTTCATCCTCTCCAAAGATTGTTCCATGTTATTTTTCATAAAAGTGAATTGTTTGTCTTACTTCCAAGGACTTTATGTACTCATCTTCTATGAATTTATCCTCTATATTCTTTTAGACACTCATCCTATGTATCAAATTCCTGTCAAATAATTGCACAATAGGCCACTGGACCTTTTTATTCAAAACCCATCCACAACTATGGTGTTCTTCAACTCTCTTCTGTAGCAGTTGTATCATACCACTGAGTCTCTCCTTCAAATCATCCAATTCCATACCAAATTCCCTAACATTCATCTTGTTGTGGCTTTCCTCTTATGAACTCTTTAAATGAATATCCATATTCATTTCTCTCTCTTCCTCTGTGAGCTTCTCCATACTCATTGTGAGTTGAAAATAGCCTCTGTAGTAACAATTTGATTTGACCCTGCAACAAGATACCTCACCAAGGCTATCTCTCCTATGAACCTAGTATGTTGGTATTTGTAGTTCTCTCCCCTGGGACCTTTGGATCTTTCTCTTCTCCTCTAGGATTCTTCATTTCTACTCACAATCTTCTAAGAGATTTAGTTGCTCTTCTCCAACTTCACTAGTTGTAGGGGTTTCTTTCCACAATTTCACCTTCTACTACTACTTGAAAACACAAATATTTCTTTACCAGAGTTATTGTAAAATATGAGATTCAATACCTACAATATTTGCTCCAAGATCTTGTCCTTCAAGTATTTCTATCCAACCTTGCTCCTTGGTTGGAATGGCCTCTAATTTACAAGACCCCTTAGTGCTTCAAAGTTCCTTTGTTGAAATTTGTCCCTTTACTCTAACGCGCATGAGTCTTCACGCTCTAATACCAAAAATGATGGCATCGAGGTCTTCTTTAACCCTCTTATCCTTTTCATAAACCTATTACTTAACTGGGTTAGCTTCTGGTCACTTTATTCTACTATTAACTTGCCACTGGGACCATTGAAACACCCTCCAACTAGGATCTAAACTCCTTTCTCTGCACTTAACTACCACCAAACCATCGGAGATAATACCTCTCATCAACACTAGGATCGCTTTTAACCGATCACCAGACACCAAGAGTACTCAAGCCACCAAAAACCTCAAAGTTGGTATTTTTGAGGGAATTAGGGCCAGTCTGGTTACATCTCAATTATGTCCATTGATCTCTATGATGATCAATGATCATATCTCTTCCACATTGCTAGATCCACGATTCCGTCGTGGCTTCATATTTCGGCGAAGTTCATAGGAAATTTATTCTTCAAACGATATTATCTCATCCAACCTTCCGATTAAAAGATCTCACTTCACACACACACATCTTGAATTCACTAGGGCTCTAATTTCTTACACAATTGCCTCATCCTCACACTTGAATTCATCCACAGATTTGAAACCCTCATCTACGGGGTATAAATGCATTAACACAGAGGTATAGATATATATTTACAAAACATTGGAGGTATAACACAATAATTCCATTAAAACCAATTTCAAATGAATTATTCTACAAACTCAATCAACCTCCTATCTTTTTATCTATCTACCAGCCTAATTACATGAATTTGGGAGCTTCTCTGAGTCTAGTTGATACAAAATGGATTTAGGAAGGTGTTAAAATAAAATTTCTTGGAATCGGACAAAACCAACGCCATTGTGTTCGGCTCGTCATGTTGATTCTGACCACATAATTGTTTTCGCAAATAGACATCGTATGCAAAAGTTATCGCGTTTTGATCGATTTCCCAAATAGGAAAAAAGTGAAACTCGTCAAATTCAACATGTCGTACTACTGACGTCAACAGTACGATAGGTGAAATTAGCAGGGACACGTGGAAGCACGAGGAGGTGACATGTGTCACTCAGTTTTGGCATTTTCAGGCTGAGTTGGACTAGTACAAAATTGACATGTAGCAGTTTACGGATGACACATGGCAGTCCGTACATGGCATGGCCCAATGACAGGATGACATGTGGCAGTATGGATGACAGGTGGATGTATGGATGATGATGTGGCAGGATGACTGGGTTGTATGGAAGTTGACGTGGCAGGGTGACTGGGTAGTACAAATGTTGACATGGCAGCTGACTGTGCATGCTGACTTTGCACCGACTGAGTGTTGACTGGATTGTACAGTCCAATCACAGGGTGACACATGGTCCAATCATAGGGCACCACATGGCATCCTAGATTTTTCCAATGTTGGCTAAGGCAAAAAAAATTGGGTGACTCCATCAGGCTCGAACCCCCAACCTCCGAGCACGGTCAATGGACTAACCACATGCACTAGCCACTTGGGCGTAATTGGTGCTTGTGAAAAAAAAAGGCATATTTTAGTTTTAAAGTTGATGCATTAGCGATTTAGCGGATAGGCCCTGGTCGACGGGGGGCTAGCCTGTGACCAAGGGGCTACGAACCAGGAGCCAAGCCAGTAGGAGGGAACGCGAGGGTTAAGGACAAGGCCACATGGCCCTGCATGCGACCAGAGTTTGGGGGGCTTGAACGGATTGTTAGGGGCCAATGCCTAGCGCTTGGCCATATGGTGCACTCCATATTCCCAGGAGCTCAGAGAAAGGGGTTTGCGCCCTGATTTTTTCCAAATATGGGTTTTTAACTATATATTAAAAATTTTTGTTGATTTTTATGCTGTTTTTGGAGGATGTTAGCCATTATTGGAGGATCTAGAGCCCGATTTGAGGCCAGATCTTGGAAGGAAGTTGGGAGGAGGATACCAACTCAATATATATATAAACCAGGGGTTCTTAGCAGCATTAGAGAGGTTCATATTGGCATAATGATGATAAATTTATGAAGCTTGAAGCCATTTTTATGCAGGGAAGCCATTAAGGAAGCAAACTTTGTGGGCCAATTCCGGGAGCTACGCTCAACCTTTTTCAGTGCCGTCAATTGTGTTGGATTATTAAGGTCAAGAAGAACATAGTTAGACCAGTTTGTAATATTTTGGACACTTTAATGATGTACTTTAAAGAATTGAAGAGAAATAAGAAAGCCTCACCCACTAAGACAAAGGCCCAGAGACGTAGGAAATCTTGCCTAACTCCGTTAACAAATTTTCTGTTATGGTTTGTTGTTCTTTATGATTAAATTCTGATATGAATTTCCTTATGATGGCTGCTATAATATCTCATTAATTTATTCTTCTTTAATTAATTCCTAATTGGTAATTGAACACATGCTTAAAACTTAGCCAAGTCTTTAAATATCAATTTTGGATCAAGTGGTATCAGAGCAGGTTGACAGTTAGTTTTTGAGTTTGCATGATTACCATGGAAAAGCTAAGTCGTGGTGAAGATGAGCTTGTAGAAGGGGATCCTGAGATTGGATCAAGAAAGAGGACTTCTCAAAGTGAGGACATGGCATCAAAATAAGGCATGCCTCATAATGAGATAGAGTTGCAAAAGACTTTATTTGCCATGTTTGAGATGGTAAAGGTATTATATGAGGATTACTTGGAATAGAAGAGGCCTTTCCAAGGGGAATCTTCCAAACAAGACAAAAGTGAAGAAGGAGAGGATCCTCCTAAACCTCATCCTTAACCTCCTTCTTCTCCATCATCTTCTTCTTATTCAAGTAAAATTTCAAAATCCACCTCAATAAAACATTCCCATAAACATAAACATGATATGCCTTTACTTAAGCTTGATGTGAAATTTGAATTAACCATGTATGATGGTGAAGTCAATGCTAAGAGGCTTGATAAATAGGTCAGACAGATGGAAGTTTATTGCAGTGTACAACAAATAAAAGATGGGGCAACCCAAATCAAGTTGGCATCATTTCATCTTGTAGGCACACCACTCATCTGGTGGCAAAGTAAGTTGGAAAATGGCACGCAACAAGTTGGTAACGTGTTCCCATCATGGAAATATTTTGTTTTTTCACTTAGAAATAAATTTTATCCTTTGGGTTATAAAGAGAAGGCTTTAATTGAATGGAAAGGTCTTAAACTAAGAAAGGGACAAACGGTTCAAGAATACAAAGATGAATTTCGTAAAATGGAATTAATGTTAAATATTCCATTACATACCCAAGAAACTCTTATGAATTATATAGGAGGTTTACTTGCACATATTTGAAAAACTATATTTATGTTTGTACCTACTAATATTGATGAGGTTTATGTTCAAGCAACATACATTGAAGCAGGGAAAACAAAAATTGGTGTATTAAGGGAATCGTCTTTAAGGAAAGAGGACAAAAGGAAGGGGAATGGAAATAAAGAAAATTCCACGACAGTGAAGGAAGGGAAGCTCTCTTGTAAGCATTGCAAGAAATAAGGGCATGATGATGACCATTGCTGGAAATTTCATCCAAAGAAGAGACCAAAGTGGTTCAAAGAAAGGAAAGGGAGACAAACAATTGCAACAACAAGACAACCAACAAACTTGGGATATGATTCAGGTGATGAGACTAAAATCACAACAATTGGTTTGACAGGTAAAATTGGTGATGGATATGATTCTAGAAGTAAGTTTTTTCACATAAGGTTGATAATGAAACATACTAAGATAGATACATTGATAAATAGTGTATCTCAATCTAACTTGATTTTAGAGGAAGTGGTTAAACAAATGGGATTGACAACTAAGGTGCATCATAAACCTTACTCACTTAAATTGATAAGCAACAATCATAAATTGCACATAACAAAGAAATGGACTTTAACGTTTGCAATTTCATTAAAATTTGTGGATGAGGTAACGTGTGATGTGGTGCCAATCAATGAATGTGGAATGGTCTTAGGCAACCCTTATTTGTATGATCACAAAGAAATCTTCTACAGGGAACATAATCAATATCACTTAACTAAAGAAGGAAATGAATATGTTGTATATGCTCATCACTTAAAAGAAAATCAATCTCTTTAAACAATGGAACAATCAAGGAAGGAAACTTATGCAAGCAACAAACCTATAATTGTGACAAGTAAAGCAATTGATCTTAAGCATGAACATGAGATGGTTGTAGAATGGAAGTTGAATCATACTTTGCTTCAAGATAAGATAATGTCATGCAAGTACTTCAAACATATTAGCTCATTTGCAGTCATATTTATGATGTTATCGTTGCTAATGTTTTCAACATGGATGGTAGTGGCTTCAGTAAGATGTGAAAGAGTACAAGTGGAAAACAATATGTTGCCAGTTGTCATGGTTGTTTTGAAATTGATTATGATGAGACAGGTGCACAGTACAGAGTTTAAAGACAAAGGACAAGTGGGATGGCCTATCCCTCACTAGATGACTGGTTAATACCCTTTTGGAGGACCAAAAGGTGTTAGTGGGGAGGCATGATCCAAAATGGATCCAGGAAGGCCTAAAAATAAAATTTCTCAGAATCAGACGAAAACAATGCCATTGCGTCCAACTCGTCACATTGATTCTAGCCATATAATTTTTTTCACAAATGGACACCATATTCGAAAGTTATCGCGTTTTGATCGATTTTCCAAACATGCAAAAAGTCAAATTGGTCAAAATCAACTAGTTGTACTACTGACGTCAGCAGTACGATAGGTGACATCATGATGATGTCAGCAAGGACACATGGAAGAACAAGGAGGTGACATGTGTCACTCAGTTTTGGAATTTTCAAGTTGAGTTGGACCAGTACGAAATTGACACGTGATAGTCCGTACATGATGTGGTCCAATGACAGGATGACACGTGGGAGTACGGATGACATGTGGCTGTACGGATGCTAATGTGGCAGGGTGACTGGGATGTATGGAAGCTGGCATGGCAGGGTGACTGGGTAGTATGGATGCTGACATGGCAGCTGACTAGACAAGTGATGTGGCAACCGACTATGCATGATGATTGTGCATTGACTGGGCGCTGAATGGATCGTATGGTCCAATCACAGGGTGACATGTGGCCCAATAAGAGGGCACCATGTGGCATCTCGGATTTTTCTAATGTTGGCTAAGGAAAAAAAATTGGGCAACTCCATCGGGCTCAAACCCCTGACCTCTGGGCACGGTCAATGAACTAACCACATGTGCTAGCCACTTGGGCGTAATTGGTGCTTGTGAAAACAAATGATAGATTTTAGTTTTAAAGTTGATGCATTGGCGGTTTAGGGGATAGGCCCCGGTCGACGATGGGATAGCCCGTAACCAGGGGGCTACGAACTAGGAGCCAAGCTAGTAGGAGGGCGCATGAGGGTTAAGGACCAAGTCACATGGCCTTGCATGCGACCAGAGTTTGGGTGGATTGAATGGAGGGTTAGGGGCCAACACCTAGTGCTTGGCCATATGGTGCACCCCATATGCCCAGGAGCTCGAAGAAAGGGGGTTGCACCCTAAGTTTTTCCAAATATGGGTTTTTAACTATATATTAAAGTTTTTAATTGATTTTAATGTTGTTTTTGGAGGATTTTAGCCATTATTAGATGATCTGGAGCCTAATTTGAGGCTAGATATTGGGAGGAAGTTGGGAGGAGTATACCAACTCAAAATATATGTAAAATGGGGGTTATTAATAGCATTAGAGAAGTTCATATTTGCAGAATGATGATAAATTTATGAATCTTGAAGCCATTTTTATGCATGGAAGCCATTGATGAAGCAAACTTTGCGAGCCAATTCCAGGAGCTACGCTCAACCTTTTTCAGTGTCACCAGTGTTGTTGGATTCTTGAGGTCGATCAAAACATAACTAGACCAGTTTTTAATTTTTTTTAAGCTCATCATTTCACCCTATCTCACTCTCATTCTCTCATTTGATTTTGCACAGTTGCACCTCCAAGCTCTTGTTCTGAGCTAGTTGTGAATCCATATATGCCCTTCTCACTGATTGTTAAATAATTGATCTCATATAGAATTTTCCTTTGGTTTTGTTCTAAGAATCTCCAACAGTGGAACAATGTCATGGTAAAGATTTCATTGGTGTGGAGAGTTTCGAAGGAGAAAACATAGGTTTCCTTCTCCGGAATTCAAAGGTAATACTACACATGTGTTGATTTCCTAAGTAGTGTCAGTTATTGAGCTCGCAAAAAAATTTGTGTCGATTTCAAAGGAACTAGGTTTGTCTTTTCCCTAGACTTTGAATTTGACCTCTTCGTCCCATGGAAATGATACCCAAGTTGTGTTTTACTTTCAAAAAATTGGTGTGTTCATTGAAGTCATGACAATCTTAGGTTTCAATCCTTCATTTTTGGCTTTGTGGTTTTAGTTTGAGCCTTACCTAATTTATCTTGTGGAAAATGTGGATATGGATGTTCATTTAAACCATGTTTGGGTCGGTTATTTTCATTGTTTTTGGGAGGGAGTTACCTCTCTTACCATTCTAGGTGTTTGCAACCATTATTATCCATGGACATTGCTTCCAATTGTTTACAAGTATTCATGGGTAGCCCATGGATTTACATGCAATTCATTTGGGCTTATAATGGTTTCGTTTCGATTATTCTAGTCCCACATATTGAATTTGGGCATACACCCTTACATTCGTCTTAGTATCATGTGTCTTTATATGCAATAGTGTAACTTGAGTATCGTTATTTTTCCTTTTCCTTCCAATCCAAAACATGTTTTGACCTCTTATTGGCTTCTAGGTTTCAACCTTATAGGTAATGTGTGGCATATGCATCCTTCACTTTATAGTTATTATTTTTGGTATTTTGTATTTCGTTGCTTAGCATCCCTCTGATTCGTTTGTTTAAGACCTAGTCCATACACTTTGATCTATCATTGTTTTTTAGGAGTCATGTTCTATACTCTTGACAATGTGTTCGATTCCTTTTAAATAAAAATGGTGGTACACAATTTTATGCATCACCTTGGCTTGCATTGAAACCTCTTCTCATTCCTAGCTTTGCAATGGATCCTAGCATGTGCCATTTCACTCCCATACATCACTAGATATGAATTCTTGTTGGTTTATTTTATTTTGAATGGAATGCATTGACCCATTCATGTTTGGTTATCACTTATAACAGTTTGGCATTCTATTTGTGTATGGTATATAGAGCTTGTTGGTCTTCGACCTTTCTCAATATTTAGACCTCCTACCTATCTTATTAGACCTACATTTATTTTGGAATACACTTGTTTGTTTGGGAATTTGCATAAAATTTTGGATACCATAATCCATCCTCTTGAGAATAATTTGAACATGCATTTGTCTTCTAATTTGCATAGGAATATAAAATATCCTACATTTTGGTTATATATGGGTTGTGGGTTTCAAAATGTTGTTGTAATTAATCAAACTATGAATTGATTATACTATTTGCATTATGAGTTATTTTTGAAAAAATATTTTATTACTTTTGAAATATATTAGCTCCATGTTTGGCATGAACAATAAGGCTTATATTGCAATGATGATAGATCAAGACTTTCATTGGAGACATTGTATATGTTAATTTTTCTCACTCTTAGTGCACTTCACGCTCTAAATGAGGTAGATTTAAAATAACAATAGTTTTGTGGATATTACGAATTTGAAAGAGAATTTTATTTTTATGAAGTTTTATTAAAATTGTATTATTTTTTATGTAACCATTCTTTAAATTTTTAAGATGGTAAAGATTTGGAAGGATAATATTTTATTTTTTCATTTTTTTTTATGACGAATTTACTTAATGTACACTTGTCAATTGAAGTACAATTATGTTTTTAACTTTTCATCATTGAAGGGTTGGATGATTATATGCCCTTCCAAATGAAATTAAGACCAGCCCTTAAAATTTGATCACAGGGGGCTAGTAATCTAGAATTAGGTTTCTATAAATATTTCAAAATATCAAGTTTGAAGTCATAGATACTAATTATGTTCATGTAATTCTTGGGAACTCATGGATAGCACATCTTGGTACTTTTACCATGAATTTAGATAAAAAAAAAAAAAAAAAAACA
>JASDQU010109613.1:251038-263903 GCA_032191745.1 Picea mariana | reverse complement strand
ATCACTTATTGCCTACACAGATGCAGATTGGGAAGGCTGTATTGATGACCGACGAAGCACCAGTGGAGCAGCGTTCTACTTGGGTGAGTGTTTAGTATCATGGATAAGCAAGAAACAATCACCGATATCTTTATCTACAGCCGAGGCAGAGTATATTGCAACAACATCATGTTGTACACAGGTTCTTTGGATGAAACAAACTCTGACAGATATACATGTTGAGTATGATGAGCCCATTCCAATCTATTGTGATAATACAAGCACCATCAATATCTTGAAGAACCTAGTGATGCACTCCAAGACAAAGCACATTCCAATCAAGTATCACTTTCTATGGGATCAGGTTGCAGAAAATAACATCAAAGTTGAGTATGTGGGCACAAAAGAACAAGTGGTAGACATCTTCACAAAGCCACTTCCACGGGAATCCTTTGAATATCTTCGCCATATTCTTGGAGTTATTTCTACTCCAAAATGAATTATTTTTGAATGATTATCTTATATGTCTTAGATTTACACAAGGAAGCACCATAAGAAGATAGTTCATTCAAAGGGAGAAACCCCGGATGGAAAGATACCTTTTCCATTGATGACAAAGGGGGTGAGATTTATCAGATGCAGAGGACAAAGGCATGGTTCCAGAGGGAGCATATTTATCAGATAGAGAGGACAGAGGCATGGTTCCAGGGGGAGCATGAGTGATATGATTTCAATATTGCATCAGAGTGTTTCCATCAATGCCAAAGGGGAAGATTGTTGATTAAGGTTGGTTTTTATTGATGTCAACCCTTGAATAAATCCCTGTAGCACAAGGTTTGGGTAATGGAACCAAGATTGTTTGATGTAAATATGACTCATTATTGTCTTGTCATGGTTGATAAGAAGTGAAAATGGATGAACTCCAAAGTGGTCCCCTTATGGTGAAACCCCTCACGGGAAGATGCTTTACGGAGTGAGAGAACCCATGCTTATTTGAGGAATAATTAGATGAAGGACAATGAACTTGTGAGTTAAACTATCCTAGATGGATAGTGCTTGTCATGCCATTTTTGGTGGTATGTGGAATGTCACATAAATCCTCACGGTTAGAGAGTTATGACCATATGAAGTTGGAGAACCCTCATGAGTCTTATAGAAGCCTCCAAGAGTCAAAGTGCTTTGCAAAAAGAAATTATTTTAAATGAAGAAGCCCTAAAATAAGGAAAGTGTAAGGCTACATGAAGATATAAATAAGAGATAAAGCTCACTCATAAAAAACACACTTGTACATATTGCATATCTATTTTTTTGTGTAAATCTTCTTGTAAATACTTGTGGATACATCTGAAGTGGCGAACGTCTAAGGTAGCAGGAAGGGTTGATGGAGAAATTCTCGG
Organism: Picea mariana; assembly: GCA_032191745.1. Taxonomy (NCBI): domain Eukaryota; kingdom Viridiplantae; phylum Streptophyta; class Pinopsida; order Pinales; family Pinaceae; genus Picea; species Picea mariana. Next base: position 262,527 of record JASDQU010109613.1, on the reverse strand, counting down.
AATTATAGTAAAACCCTATTTTCTGAGGTGTATGCAGGCTATCTGTGTACAAGGTGCATACATGCTGAGTTATACGTGGGCTGGCAGTGTATTAGGGTGCGTACATGTTGGTAAATCCATGGAAACTTGAAGAGATGAAGATGCAAAGGCTCTATATTTTGAGATCAAGCTCCCAGGAAGGTCTAAAGTGATCAGATACATCAGATCCATCCATTAGTTAAAAAGGTATGTCTTATTTCTATGAATAGTTAGATTTTGATATATGCATGAGAAATGACAATGGATATTTGAGAATTCTCCCTAAAGAGACTAGTGACTACATGGGATATTTTGTATAAGTTAGATATACAGAAATACAGTGTTGGTATATTTATCATTGATACTTCTTGTTGAGGCACATCTTGTATTTCTTGGCATATGGATAAGGGTATTTATGGTACATGGTTGAGAGCTTGTATTTGTGTAGTGGTTGATGTATTGAGAAGTTGAATATTAGAAAGGGTTTGATGACTAAGATCATGTGAGGGATATTATACTTGTTCATGATTACACATACCTATGACTAGAGAGAGACATAATTGCCTTGAGTAAAGGTTATGTGTGAGGATGCATGAACATGATACAGTTACAGTCTGGATACAGTGACAGGTTACAGATCTATGTGAAATAAGTTACAAAAGGTCAGAAGTTTTCAAGAAAAGGGAAACCCTAGTTTTCAGAAGGCATACACAGATTGCATAACAGATAGGGCACGTACATATGCAGGCTACATAATAGATAGGGCGCATACATACGCGGGCTTCATCACTTCAGGTCGCCTACATGTTATATATTTGTAGATACATGTTTAGTTCAGGTACAGATTGATTACAGGGAAGTTGTACATATTGGATACAGGTCAGTGGTACATGTTGATACAGTTGTACATCAGTATATCTCACACTGACAGGTTGACAATGGTTCCATCATTCTACTTCAGAGTGGCATGATGGGGCAAGGATAGGTGGTTGTAGCCACCTTCCAGTTGTAGCCGGAGAACATAGGGGGTTGTAGCCTCCTTCTGGTTGTAGCCAAAGAATTGGGAAGTTGGAGCTTCCCTCAGGTTGTAGCCTGAGAAACTAGGGGGTTGGATCTCCCTTCCAGTTGCAGCTGGAAAAAAAAGGAAGTTGGTGCTTCCAAATAATGTAATTCTTCAAGACATATAAGAAAAAGCATTCTGTGGTTTTCTTCCGATTTAGGTTTCCATGTAAAATACTGGTGTACTGTGTATGTGTGTGATTTTTCATTTCTTATTGCTCATTATTGGATAATAATTCTACATTGATATAACACTTGGTTTCTTTGGATAAAAAGGATTACAATTACACTATTACTGATTCACCCCCCCTCTCAGTAATCCAACAAGATTCTCCATACTCATTGCGAGTTTCAAATATCCTCCGTAGTAACAATTTGATTTGACCTTGCTACAAAATACCTCACCAAGGCTATCTCTCCTCTAAACCTAGTATGTTGGTATTTCTAGTTCTCTCCCCTATGACCTTCTGATATTTCTCTGCTCCTCTAGGATTCTACACTTCTACTCACAATCTTATAAGATCTGTAGCTGCTCTTCTCCAGCTTCACTAGTTATAGAGGTTTCCTACCACAATTTCACCTTCTACTACTACTTGCAAACACAAATATTTTGTTACCAGAGTTATTGTAAAATATGAGATTCAATACCTACAATATATGCTCCAAGATCTTGTCCTTCAAGTATTTCTATCCAGCTCTGCCCCTTGGATGGAATGGCCTCTAATATACAATAGCCCTTACTGATTCAAAGTTCCTTTGTTGAACTTTTTCCCTTTACTCTAACACACATTAGTCTTCACGCTCTGATACAAAAAATGAAGGCATCGACGTATGATTTAACCCTCTTATCCTTTTCATAAACCTCTTACTTAACTGGGTTAGCTTCTGGTCACTTTATTCTACTATTAACTGGCCATTGGGACCATTGAAACATCCTCCAACCGGGATCTAAACTCCTTTCTCTGTGGTTAACTGCCACCAAACCATCGGGGATAATACCTCTTATCGACACCAGGATCGCTTTTAACCAATCACCAGACACCAAGAGTACTCAAGCCACCGAAGACTTTAAAATTGGTCTTTTTGAGGGAATTAGGGCCAGTTTGGTTACCTCTCAATTGTGGTCATTGATCTCTTCGATGATCAATGATCATATATCTTCCACGTCGCTAGATCCACGATTATGTTGCGGCTTCAAATTTCAGCGAATTTCATAGGAACTTTGTTCTTCCAACGATATTATCTCGTCCAACCTTCTGATTACAAGATATCTCTTCACACACACGCATCTTGAATTCACTAGGACTCGACCGTCTTACACAATCGCCTCATCCTCAAACTTGAATTCATCCACAGATTTGAAACCCTCATCTATGGGGTATAAATGCATTAACACAGAGGTATAGAGAGATATTTACAAAACATTGGAGGTATAACACAATAATTCCATTAAAACCAATTTTAAATGAATTATGCTACAAACTCAATCGACCTCCTATATTTCTATCTATCTACCAGCCTAATTACATGAATTGGGAGCTTCTCTAAGTCTAGTTGATCCAAAATGGATCTAGGAAGGCCTAAAAATAAAAGTTGTCATAATTGGATGAAACCAATGCCATTGTGTCCATCTCATCACGTTGATTTTGGCCATATAATTTTTTTCGCAAGTGGACACTGTATGCGAAAGTTATCGTGTTCTGATCGATTTCCCAAATAGGCAAAAAGTCAAACTGTTCAAAGTCAACAGGTTGTACCGCTGATGTCAATAATATGAAAGGTGACGTCAACATGATGTCATGATGATGTGATCAGGGACATGTGGCATCATGAGGAGGTGACACATGTCACTCAGTTTTGGCATTTTCAGGCTGAGTTGGACCAGTATGGAATTGACGTGTGGCAGCGTATGGATGACACGTGGAAGTCAGTACATGACATGGCCCAATGACAAGATGACACATGGTAGTATGGACGAAAGGTGCTTGTACAAAAGGTGACATGGAAGGATGACTGGGTTGTACGAAAGCTGATGTGACAGGGTGACTGGGAAGTACAGATGCTGATGTGGCAGCTGACTGTGCATGTTGATTGTGCATTGAATAGGTGCTGACTGGATCATATGGTCCAATCATAGGGTGAAACGTGTCCCAATCATAGGGTTCCATGTGGCATCTCGTATTTTGCCAATGTTGGCTAAGGAAAAAAATTTGGGCAACTCTGTCAGGCTTGAACCCTCGACCTCTGGGCACAGTAAACAGACTAACCACATGTGCTAGCCACTTGGGCGTAATTGGTGCTTGTGCAAACAAATGGAAGATTTTAGTTTTAAATTTGATGCGTTGTCAGTTTAGGGGATAGGCCCAAGTCGGTAGGGGGCTAGTCCGTGACCAAGGAGCTACGAACTAGGAGCCAAGCCAGCAAGAGGGCGCGCGAGGGTTAAGGACTAGGCCACATCGCCCTGCATGCGATCGAATTTTGGGGGGATTGAATGGAGGGTTAGGGGATAGCGCCTAGCGCTTCGCCATATGAAGCACCCCATATGCCCAGGATCTTGGAGAAAGGGGGTTGTGCCCTGATTTTTTCCAAATATGGTATTTTAACTATATATTAAATATTTTTATCGATTTTTATGCTGTTTTTGGAGGATTTTATCCATTATTGGAGGATCTAGAGCCTGATTTGAGGCTAGATATTGGGAGGAAGTTGGGAGGAGGATACCAACTCAATATATATATATAAACTAGGGGTTCTTAGCAGCATTAGAGAGTTTCATATTTTTAGAATGATGATAAATTTATGAAGCTTGAAGCCATTTTTATGCAGGGAAGCCAGTGAGGAAGAGAACTTTGTGGGACAATTACGTGAGTTACGCTCAACCTTTTTCAGTGTTGTTAGTTGTGATAGATTATTGAGGTCAAGAAGAACACATCCAGACCAGTTTGTAAACTTTTGGACACTTTTATGATGTACTTTTGAAGCACTGAAGAGAAATAAAAAATCCCCACCCACTAAGACAAAGGCTCGAAGATGTAGGCAATATTGTCGAACTCCGTTAACAACTTTGTTGTTATGGTTTGTTTTTATTTGGGATTACATTCTGATTTTCATTTACTTATGATGGTTTTTATAATATCTCATTAATTTCTTCTTCTTTCATTAATTCCTAATTGGTAATTGAACACATGCTTAAAACTTATCCAAGTCTTTAAAGATCAATTTCGGATCAAGTGGTATCAGAGCAGGTTGATGATTGGTTTTTGAGTTTGCATGATTACCAAGGAAAAGCTAAGTTGTGGTGAAGGCAAGCTTGTATAAGGGGATCTTGAGATTGGATCAATAAAGAGGACTTCTCAAAGTGAGTAGATGGCATCGAAAGAAGGCATGTCTCAGAACGAGATAGAGTTTCAAAAGACTTTATTCACCATTTATGAGATGTTAAAGGTCTTATATGAGGATTACTTGGAATGGAAGAGGCCTTTCCAAGGGGAATATTCCAAACAAGACAAAAGTGAAGAAGGAGAGGATCCTCCTAAACCTTCTCCTTCACCTCCTTCTTCTTCAAGTATAAGTTGAAAGTCCACCGCAATAAAATATTCCCATAAACATAAACATGATATGGCTTTACTTAAGATTGTTGTGAAACTTGAATTACCCATGTATGATGGTGAAGTCAATGCTAAGAGGCGTGATAACTGGGTCAAACAGATGGAATTTTATTGCAGTGCACAACAAATCAAGGATGAGGCAACCCAAATCAAGCTGGCATCACTTCGTGTTGCAGGCACAACACTCATCTGGTGGCAGAGTAAGTTGCAAAATGGCACGCAACAAGTTTGTAATGTAGTCCCATCATGGAAAGATTTTGTTTTTACACTTAGAAATAAATTTGATCCTTTGGGTTATAAACAAAAGGCTTTAATTGAATGGAAAGGTCTTAAACTAAGAAAGGGACAAACGGTGCAAGAATGCACAGATGAATTTCGTAAGATGGCATTAATGTTAAATATTCCATTGCATACCCAAGAAACTCTTATGAAGTATATAGGAGGTTTACCTGCACATATTCGAAACACTATATTTATGTTTGGACCTACTAATATTGATGAGGTTTATGTTCAAGCAACATACATTGAAGAAGGGAAAACATGAGTTGGTGTATCAAGGGAATCGTCTTCAAGGAAAGGGGACAAAAGGAAGGGGAATGGAAAGAAAGAAAATTCAACGACAGTGAAGGAAGGGAATCTCTCTTGCAAGCATTGCAAGAAAGAAGGGAATGATGATGACCATTTTTGGCAATTGCATCCAGAGAAGAGACCAAAGTGGTTCAAAGAAAGAAAAGGGAGGCAAACAGTTGCAACAACAACACAGCCAACAGACTTGGGATATCATTCAGGTCATGAGACTAAAATCACAGCAGTTGGTTTGACAAGTAAAATTGTTGCTGGATATGATTCTAGAAGTAAGTTGTTTCACATAAGGGTGATAATAAAACATACTAAGATTGATACAGTGATAGATAGTGGATCTCAATCTAACTTGATTTCATAGGAAGTGGTTAAACAATTGGGATTGACAACTAAGTTGCATCATAAACCTTACTCACTTAAATGGATAAACAACAATCATAAATTGCACATAACAAATAAATGAACTTCAAAGTTTGCAATTTCATCAAAATTTGTGGAAGAGGTAACGTGTGATGTGGTGCCACACAATGAATGTGTAATGGTCTTAGGCAGCCCTTATTTGTATAATCGCAAAGAAATCTTCTAGAGGGAACATAATCAATATCACTTAACTAAAGAAGGAAATAAATATGTTGTACATGCTCATCACTTAAAATCAAATCAATCTCTTTAAATAATGGAACAATTAAGGAAGACAACTTATGCAAGAAACAAACCTATAATTGTGCCAAGTAAAGCAATTGATCTTAAGCATGAATATGAGATGGTTGTAGACTGGAATTTCAATCATACTTTTCTTAAAGACAAGATAATGTTGTGCAAGTACTTCAAACATATTAGCTCATTTGCAACCATATTTCTGATGTTATCGCTGCTAATGTTTTCAACATCGATGGTAGTGGCTTCAATAAGATGTGAAAGAGTACAAGTGGCTAACAATATGTTGTCAGTTGTCATGGTTGTTTTTCAATTGATTATGATGAGACATGTGCATAGGACAGAGAGTATAAAGACAAAGGACAAGTGGGGTGGCATATCCTGCACTTGATGACTGGTTAATACCCTTTTGGAGGACCAAAAGGTCTTAGTGGGGAGGCATGATCGAAGATGGATCTAGGAAGGCCTAAAAATCAAAGTTCTCGGGATCAGACAAAACCGTGCCATTGTGTCCGACTCGTTGCACTGATTTCAGCCATATATTTTTTTTCGCGAATGGACATACATGCAAAAGTTATTGTGTTCTGATCAATTTCTCAAATAGGAAAAAAGTCAAATTGGTCAAATTCAAAAGGTCATCCTGCTGACATCAGTAGTAGGATAGATGATGTTAGCATGACATCATGATGATGTCAGCAGGGACACATGGAAACATGAGGAGGTCACATGTGTCACTCAATTTTGTAATTTTTGGGCTGAGTTGGACCAATACGGAATTGGCACATGGAAGTCCATACATGATGTGGCCCAATGACAGGATAACACGTGGAAGTATGGATGAAAATTGAGTGTACGGATGTTGACATGGAAGGGTGATTGGTTTGTACGAAAGTTGACGTGGTAGGGTGACTAGGCATTATGGATGTTGACGTGGCAGTTGACTAGACATGTGACATGGTAGCTGACTGTGCATGTTGATTGTGCGTTGACTGGGTGTTGAATGGATTGTACGGTCCAATCACAGGGTGAAACATGGCCCAATCAGAGGGCACCACGTGGCATCCTATATTTTTCCGATGTTGGCTAAGGAAAAAAATTTGGTTGACTATGTCGGGCTCAAACCCCTGACCTCTGGGCACGGTCAACGAACTAACCACATGTGCTAGCCACTTGGGCGTAATTGGTGCTTCTACAAACAAATGGAAGATTTTAGTTTTAAAGTTGATGTGTTGGTGGTTTAGGGGATAAGACTTGGTCGGAGAGGGGCTAGCCCGCGACCATGGGGCTACGAATTAGGAGCCAAGCCAACGAGAGGGCACACAAGGGTTAAGGACTAGGCCACATGGCCCTGCATGCGACCGAAATTTTGGGGCTTGAACAGAGGGTTAGGGGCCAACGCCTAGAGATTGGCCATATGACACATCCCATATGCCCAGGAGCTCATATAAAGAGGGTTGTGCCCTGATTTTTTCCAAATATGGGTTTTTAACTATATATTAAATATTTTTATTGATTTTTATGTTGTTTTTGGAGGATTTTAGCCATTATTGGAGGATCTGGAGCCCGATTTGAGGCCAGATCTTGGGAGGAAGTTGGGAGGAGGAAACCAACTCAAAATATATATAAACTAGAGGTTTTTGGCATCATTATATAGGTTCATATTGGAAGAATGATGATAAATTTATGAAGCTTGAAGCCATTTTTATGCAGGGAAGCCATTGAGGAAGCGAACTTTGCGGGCCAATTTCGGGAGCTACGCTCAACCTTTTTCAATGTCGTTAGTTGTGTTGGATTATTGAGGTCAAGTGGAACACAGCCAAACTATTTTGTAATTTTTTGGACACTTTTCTGATGTACTTTTTAAGCATTGAAGAGAAATAATAAAGCCTTACCCACTAAGACAAAGGCCCGGAGATGTAGGCAATCTTTCCAAACTCCGTTAAAAAATTTGTTGTTATAGTTTTTTTTATTTGTGCTTACGTTCTGATCTGCATTTCCTTATGATGGCTGCTATAATATCTCATTAATTTCTTCTTCTTTCATTAATTCCTAATTGGTAATTGAACACATGCTTAAAACTTAGCCAATTCTTTAAAGATCAATTTTGCATCACTAGCCAATTCTGATCTTCTTATGCCTGAAGGATTACAATATATATACAAGGAAGATAAATTCTCAATCACTTCAAATCCTAAACCTATAACTAATCACCCAAATACATCGCTTATCTACTTGGCAGTTTCATCCTTCGAGGCTTACATAAATAATTGGAGAAGATTTGAACTATCTCCATAGTGTCTGCTAACTATTGAAATGGATTTACTATAAATAAATAACTTTTTCTAAATCTACCTTCTAGATGCTTATTTACATAGTTACAAGGATTTTGTCCTCTTATGATACTTTGACCTCCTTGAGTCTTGAATTTTAAGTTTTCTTGGGGAGATATGGTCCTGCATCATTAGGTTAAATTATTAAAGTTGTATCACACAAGAATCTACATACCAACATCCAAAATTACCCAACCAAATTCAATGTTTTACTTACATGTGGAAGCATTTGAAGTTAAATGTAACTTGAAAAGAAAAGAAAAAAATATTGAGTCAAGAATCATATCAACACAATGTTTCAAAAAGAATCCACCTAAGACGGATTGATCATTTTATGATGTGGCAATAGTAAGGATTAAAAAATCATATTGCCTTGTGTCCTAAACCTTATAAAAAAGGTGAAACTTATAAGAATATGGATCATTTTATATGAATTGTTCTCTACCCATGCTTTAAGGACAATGCATTATGGGGGGACTACTAATATACCTAGGGTATAGTACCTCTCTTGTCATGATGTTATTTTGAAATTCAAATTTCCACATGTGCTAAGTTCCCATATGGACTTTGAATTTTACATCACAAAAAATGTGTGCATTCTAGTGATACATAACATGTGGACATTCAAGTGATACATAACACATGTGCTTTCTAGTGCTACATAATGCATGCACTTTAATGTTCACATTTAATCCCACAAACATGTGGGCATTCAAGTGATACATAACACATGTGCTATCTAGTGCTACACATTAATGTTCACATTTAATCCCAAAAATAGTTTGAGGTCTAGAAGTAAGATCCCTCCCTAGTGTTGGAATTGTCTTGATCTAGGACACACTAGGCCAACTATGCACACCCATAGAAACTAACTTTTTTTAACCATTATGTGCAATATACAAAAGGAATTTTACACTTAATCACCCACTCATAAATGAGGAGATCAAGGACAAGGAAAGGCTTAACTCCTCATCATGGGTTCAATTGATTCAATTTGTCTCTCCATTAGAGAGGGTCCAATAATGCAAAATTATCAATATCAATGTAATTAGGCCTAAGACCCCATTTACATGACTACCCAATCGATTGTTAAACATATTAAAGTTCATAAAGGAAAAGTAATCCTTATGAAGGATATATTTTAATAAGAGACTAAGAAACATTATCCTCATATTGAGTGCAATAAGAGGCATAATCAAATATAAATATGGCTTTGAAAGGGTAGAGCCCATATTTCAAAAATGCCCATTCCAAAAGCAGCAGTAAACGTAGAGGATAAGAAAGTGAGGTTGAGTACAAAGAAAGTGAGGTTGAGCACAAAAAACTAAACATTGTATAATGGAAGGGGGAGGAATCAATGTTGAGTTAGGAGCACCAACCCATCCTGTGCAATTTAGAAAAAAATGGATTCCATCCTAAAATAGAGAATGGACCTCAAATTGGAGGCCTATCTCACCTAAGATGGAAATTTCTACTCATACCATAGCCTTCCCTGAGAGACTAATGAAAGGAATACCTACGTGTCAACCACTTATGTTGTTTGGGATCTAATAAATGGCCAATGTGGATGAAGGGTCGAGAGTCAACACAACATTGACCTAGAATATAAATAAATGGGGAATCTACAAGTGAAGTAAATTCGCATTTATGATTAAGGTGATGAACCAAAGAAGGATGGTAAATTCAATGTTTTACTTACATATGGAATCATTTGAAGTTCAATACAACTCAAAAATAAAATAAAATAAAACTTGATTCAAGAAGCAAATCAACACAGAGTTTTAGAAATAATTCACCTAAGATGGATTGTTCATTTTATGATGTGGTGATCCGTAGGATCTTTTAATGACTTATGGTTGAGTTTTAATTTTGCATGCGTTAATTAACCATTTGAGAAACTTAGTGAAAGAATGAGGAAAGAAGAGGGATTATGACAGCCATATACATATATGCAGATCTGAAATGAAATAATAGATAGCAAACCATAACACGCAGATTGATAACGGAGTTCGGCACAACTTTGCCTACGTCTCCGGGTCTTTGTCTCTGTGGGGAGGCTTCTTTATTTCTGTTCAAAAGCTCAAAAGTACATCTATGCAATTCCAAATGGTTACAAGACTGATCTGGTCATGTTCTTCCAGATCTCTAGAACCCTGCAAAGAAAAAAGCACGCAAAACAGACGTCCGAAACTCCCAGAAATGGTCCGACAGCGTCTCCTCCTCAAAAGCTTATCTGCATAAAAATGGCTTTATCTTGGTTTTCCTTTAGTATAACTCTGTTTTGACTGCTCCTATGTCTTCAGAGCATCCAAAAACCCCTATCTGGGCTCTTTCGGCACCTCAATCGGTCGAAAAACGAAGAAGTTATGCCTCCTGGAAGTTTTTCCCATTAAGCTTGTTGTCACTGGTTCTACAAAACACACCCTTCTTGTGTGAACCTGGCACACATGCAATATATGGTGTAAAAACCCAGCACCAGGCGCAACTGCGCCAACGGTGCAAACCGTAGGACGGTTAAGGGCGCGCCAGCCCCTAACCGCCTAGCACCTGGGCACATGGGTCATGTGACCGCGCGCATTGGTAAAAAGTGGTTAACCATTTAAAACCACATTTTAAATCTGCGCACATGGTGTAGGGTCACATGGTGCTACACATAAAACCACGACATAAAATCCGTGCCCCCATTCCACATAGGGCATGGTCACATGTTATCACGATAAAACCGCGGGTCATACATTTAAAACCATATGTGAAATACTCCTGTGTGCCTTTAAAGGTATGGTCGTATGTGTGACACAATAAAACCTTGGGTCGGGGCTAAGCCCTGGCCCAACACCCCCCCCGCCACACATTACAATATGTTAATTTAAATATATTAAACCTCGTATACATAACAAGGACTACGGTGTGGGCTAGTGGTAGCCCACACTCTACCAAATCGTTGCCAAAGGGGGAGGTCACCGGTTCGAATCCGATCGACTACACAAACTTTTGAATAACAAACCAAAACCAAATACCGGGGTGCCACGTGGCAGCCCATGATTGGGCCATGTGGCACCCAATCATTTGCCCAATAACTGCCACATGTCACAACAACATTCGCCCAACTGTCATCCAATAAATGAATGCCATGTCACCTGCCACATCAGCATGTACGGTCAAGCCACGTCACCTCTACCATGTTAGCGTACGGTCATGCCACGTCACCATCCGTACGGACTTTACGGACTGCACA
>JASDQU010109613.1:225489-236389 GCA_032191745.1 Picea mariana | reverse complement strand
AAATCATTTGGCCAGTTGCGGGCTCAAGAGATTTGAGCACGAGAATTCACCCTCGGATGACATTTTCCGAGGCACAAGGTCCTATGTTGAGATTCTAGCTTGGATACAAACCTTGGCACCCGAGGAAAGAGCCGATGTTCTGAAGTTCCAAGAACATCGATGCAGTTGTCTTCCCACAGTGTTGCGGGGTGAGAGTCCGAGTATGGCGGAGGTGAAACAAAAAGATGCCGAAGGCTCTAAGGATGCGACTCCCGATCAAGAAAAACACTAGGACGAGGGAGAGCAAACTAAGAGTCCGAAAACAGAGATAAAGACTCTCAACCCGCCGAAGAAGCAGAGTCCGGTTACTACTTCGGGAAAATCAGTGAAGCAGATCAGAGAACCTACCACATCAGTTACCCCCTTGCAGTCGACTCAGGGAAATATTGATGCAGGATGGATCTTCAATGAAGAGTTGAGGCCTATAAGGGTAGAAGAAATCCCTCAGAATGAGTTTTTCTTCGATAAGAAGAGAAAGGCAGTGGTAAAGAGGGAATTCTATCAGGAAAGAATGACCAAGAAATACAAAGTTATAACTGATGGAAAAGACAAGAGGAATGAACAATTCGGGACTGAAATAGCAGGGACATTAGGAGCATACGCCACGATGAATCAATTTTTAGTCGGGGTCTTGAAAAACCAGCTGAAATGAAAGAATCACCTCATCAAGACCCTGGAAGCTAGACTAGCCACAACAACGGAGACTGCCAAAGACCGGGCGAGTGTAGGTATAGAGCAAGCAAGGTTGGGTGATAAAAATGAGATAGAGATGCTCAAGACTAAGCTCGAACAAGCACAACTGGTGGTTCGGGATGGTCAGATACAAGCGACCCAGCAAAAAGATCTGATCCAACAGCTACAAGCTAGGGTGGAAATCGCTGAAAACAAAGTGATAGATATCGGGATGTTTCAGTCCCAGGCGATGGAGATTTGGAGCAGAGTCTCTGCGGCCCAACGAAATTTACTCGGCAAGGTAGAAAAGATTCGGGACAACTGCTTGCTAGTTAATCAAGTTTTGGAGAATTTAATTGCTAGAGAAAGGGAAGCTGGAGAAGCACGGGTCACTTTCCAAGAGGCTGTGATATCCACAAACAACAGGGATTCGGGAAGTACTTCTAGGTTCACCGTTTCGGAGCAGACCAAAGGAAACATTCTATTAAAAGAATGGGAGCACAACATCATGGAAGGCAAGCTGCAAGCCAAAAGGGTAACGAATTTCTTAGAAGAGGCCTTTAGTTCTATAGATGGCAATCTGCTAGACATTGATAACGGAGGTAATGCCGAGACATTGATTCAAATGAATATGGTAGAAATATCGCTTGATTTAAAGGACAAAGAGGAAAGAGATTCAACCGAGATCTCCCAAGTGACTATGGTGGACATAGTCCAAATAAACAAATGTATGATTAAACCAAACGCAAAATTGTGCACTATCGACATCATAGATAGACAGATGGAAGACAGGCTGCCGCAATTAGCCCGAGATTGTTACTCTTTTGAGGCCAACTGTCAAGAAGAACCGTCAAGGTTGATATCTCGGCTGGTTGAAAGATCTATCACCTGTACCGAACACACGTGAGGACAAACTTCTGGCACCAAGTGAAGACAGAGAAGAAGAAATGTAGCGATTGCTCTCCTCCCTATCATAACTATAATTTTTGTAACGATTGAGATTCCGTGTTATTGTAAAACTGTATAAATATACCATAGAAAGAAAGAGAAGGGGGGCTGGACCTTTTTGTGTCTATTGTAACAGAGTTTTTACATTTTGAGAGTTAATACAAAGAAAATCTGAAGATTCTCAATTCCGTCACGACTGTGTTATGAGTTCGTTTTCTTGTATCTCATATTTCATTTAATTTCATATTCATAACTGATGAATGCTTCGTTATAATTTAGTACGACCACTACTATAGCGAATGGATTTTGGTTTCTGTAATTGTTTACTGTTTTTCCTCTGTACCAGCTATCAGTAGGTGTAAGACCAGTCAACACTTCCAGAATTCTATATATATTTTATGCTTCATCAAGTTATTTCCTTACAATTTTCCTCTTCTGTTTATATGTGAGATTCTCCCTTGATAGGAGCCTTATTTGATAGACAACTAAATGTTTTTCTCCCACCTCATACATTTTATTAAGATATAACTCAGTTACGGGAAAGATCCTTTGATTTGCACCTCGTTTTATTTCCGAAACCGTAAATTCTCTTTTATACGACCGAATTGAGACAACACTTAATTTCCATCTAAAGTTTTTCTTATTTCACTGTTCCTCCATGACTGTCCCTGTACCAACACAACCCAATATCGAACCCGTATTATCAAATCAAACGCACATTGCCTTAAACCTTTTTGATACTATTCTTAAAACAACTACTATCTGGGTTGAACTCGAACGTTCATGGGCAGTGATTGAACAGGATATAACCATCTAGGAACAATTGGAAGCTAGACAACGCCAACGTAGAAATCTTCCCTATTTTCCTTTGCCGAAGGTTGACATTTCTCTCTTCTCCACCCTTTACCCACTTTTGGATGCCTAGACGCTGTACTTCTAAGCCTTAAGTACAGACTCTGGAACAACACCGACCATCAAATTTCATCACTGGCTGGAATGGTTGAAAAGAAAAATGCATTAAAAAATTAACTTGTATTCTCACATAACCCATGAATCCTTTTCTACTTTTTGGGGCATTTTGGTTGTTAAATTCCATCATTGATTGAAATGGTTGCAAGAAAATATGCATTAAAAAAATGAACTTATATTGTTGTACAACTTGCATAACCTTTTCTACTTTTCTTAGATGACTTACCACTTGGAGATTCAAATGATGCATGTAAGGTTGGAAATGCAACAATTCCCAACACATGCAAGTACTTTACCTACCTTAATAATTGTTATAATGCTTACTAGTAAGTAACATAATGACATGAAAGTGATTTATTAACAATTCTGATTATGGATTTTTGTGTGAGTATACAAGTTTACCATAGAAGCGTCGTTTTTTTTTTTGGGAGGTTTGTCTCTATATTTAGTATCAAAGAGGATGCCATCTTTCTAGAAAGGTGAAGACACACCTATTTATTATGGGAATCCTTCATTCTCAAATGTTATGTATAGACATTGTTACTAGTCTACTAATTGTCCAAACTGAACAAAATAGTACAAATTCTAGATTCCTTTCAAGGATCAAATATCACCTAATTGAGTACAATGCCCAAGTGAAGGTGAAGATATATTGGAATTCCTCGAGGACATTGGAAATATTTGGTTATTTTTATTAGTGATTTGAAATTCTCAAGGCACTAGAGAAGATGTCTATCCTAATATGCTCATTGAAGTCTCATACCTTCTCAAGGGTGATATAAATAATTTGAAGAACCCCACTTGGCCATTAGCTCTATGATAGTGAGGCATAATAGCCCAATGCTAAATCAAAGTCTTAGGTAAGTGACCAAATCATTTCATTCATAAAGTAAATTCCACCCTTATTGCTGATTTACAAGGGACAATTAAAACAAGTTATGATATCTAGAAAAAAATGACCACTATCTTGGTTGAATTGGTGTGGGAGGCAATGTACTCTACCCACTTATTTAAAGTGATCAATGCATTTGTGTGGTTCCGAGACACACTAGATCTTCACAAAACCTTAGCACAATAGACATTTCTACCAAGAATTCTACAACACTCATTGCACCAAGATTTATACAACACTTGTTGCGTCACTTTACATGACCAACAAAAGTTCCTTGTCATGGTAGACTTCTCATGCATGAATTACATTATACCTTGAGAGCAACAATATTTTTTCTAACATCATATCCTTTTGGTGCTAACTCGACAACTAACTCACCATGCTACCACACCAACAATTAAGTGGGTCACATCAGTGCCACACCATAGCCTAGAGGAGTGACATGGCCAATAACATGGGTGATCAAAGTTGACTAGGTCAACCTAGGATGCACCCCATTGATCAAATTTGACAAAGTCAATGCACACCCTAGATAAATTGATTTTAGGGAATAAGGCATTGATCAAGCTTGTTCACTATGCACAAGGTCGACCATAAGGATTGCTTCCATTAGCAATTTGATCATCCATTCATGTATATATATGTATCATGTTCTATTGTAAATTATCTTCAGACCATAGTCTGTGAATTCTCTATTCTTTTTGCTTTTGTAAGTTCTACTCTATACGTGTATCCCCCACACGAATTGGGGACACAATGATATTGACTTCACTTTGGTTTTGTACTTGTTTTGGTATCAATATTTAGATCCTCCATATGGATGTAATAGGGGCCTATAGGCCCATTAGAGATAAGAGTATATAAGTATGATGGTCATTTAATGCAATGTGTATTAGGTCTTCGATGTTAGTTATCATCAAATAAGGCCCCATTAGGTAGTTAGAAATTGATAAATGTAATGTGGCTTCATTAAAGAAGGCCCACTAGGTAGTTAGCATTTGTTACCTATAAATACAGATGAAGTCCTCCTTGTTGAGCATGTATGTGAATATTGTTGTATTGGAGAACTTAGCTCATTGGAGTTTCCCCCTCAAAGAGTTAAGTGAACAAGGGTTGATCCTTCTGTAAAAGGATCCTTGTAAGGTGTTTCCCTACTTAAGGGTATTTTGATAAATAAAGAATCGATGCATTTATTTCCCATTATTGGATATCTTGTGTGTGACTAATTTTTTAGATCTAAGGTATAGAATGATGGGTATCAGAGCACTTTCTAGGGCATAGTTGGGTAATTTTTTTCACTTGTTGTTTCTTGCAGACCTAGAGCTACAAAACTTAGATTAGTATATTAGTATCGTTTTGTAGAATTTCTAGAAAATAATTGTATAAATGTATTTTCCTCACAAAAATACATGATTTAAAAAAATCACTCGAATACGAGTTCAAACGAAGGAGATATTTCACTTTGAAATCTTCCTTTTTTTAGGGATTTCTAATGATGGCCGTGGGTATTGCAAAGCAAATAGCTTTCGATAGAGTACTTAGATTACAACCATATCAACAAAATTTGATACACAATTTATGAGGCTTTGATTTGGTATATTATATGATATACTTTCAATCAATATTAGCACGCTACAATGCTTGCACACTTCCATCCCCACACCATAGATGAACCACATGTCACAATAAATATGGAGAACATTCACTATTGTAGTGGGAAGGGAATACACCTCATGTGGTAAATATTTTATGTTGCAAATGGAATGCAATTTAGCAGGGTTGACGAATGCCAAGATGAAATAGATGCTTGGTGTGATTTAGAGGATTCTTATATTGATTTCTATCTTAACTATTATCATTTTTGGAAATAAAACTATTTCCAGCTTCTGTTTGATGACACTTCTCCACCATATGAATAGAACATCATCAATGAAAGACAACAACAGGTGGTGCCTACAAGTTCCATGTATGCTTCTTCTATAGTGGTGGAGTCCCTTTCAAAGCCATCCTTTTACAATAATATTGAATATTTGTTTGCTATGAATGGTTCTATTTATTTAGATCCACATGAAAGTGGTGGGAATTTGTAACACAAAACTAAGAGATTCATTGAGCTTAGGTGTCATTAATTGGGAGTCTGCATGAGCACTAGGACATGGGACTTGGGGTTATGGGCAAGCTTCCAATACTACTTCAACATCACATTCAACATTTATACATGGGACCTGGGTTTATGGACGATCTTCCACGACTACTTCAGTGTTGCGGTTAGAACTCGTACATGGGACCCTAGATTATGGATGTATATCATATGTACACGTGTTAAGGACATTGCTTCTTAAAGGGGGGGTGGAATGTTGGGATTCTCTGTAGGGGTGTAATAGGGGCCTATAGGCCCATTATATATAAGAGTATGGTGTCCATTTAATGTTATGTGGGCTAGGTCCACAATGTTAATTATTGTTAAATAAAGCCCCATTAGGTAGTAACAATCGATAAATGTAATGCGACCTCATTAAAGAAGGCCCACTAGGTAGTTAGCATTTGGTATCCATATATAAGGATGTAGTCCTCCTTATTGAGAATGCATGAGAATATTTTTGTATTAGAGAGATTATTTCATTGGGAGGTTACTCCCTTGAAGAGGCAAGTGAACAAGAGTTGATCCTTTCATAAAAGGATCCTTGTAAAGTGTTTCCCTACCTCAAGGGTATTTTGATAAATAAAGAATTGAAGAATTTATTTCCAATTATTTGATATCGTATGTGTGATTAAGTTTTCATATCTAAGGTATACGAAAATTGGTATTAGATCACTTTCCGAGACACAATTGGGAAAATATGAAACATCAAAGAGGTGAGTATTCCCTAAAAACTCACATGTCCATTGAAATGGAAATATGTGATATTGTTTTGGGTAATAAATGACTAAGAATTAGGCCCGATCACCATGGACTTCCTAGAATTATACGTGAGTTTTGAGTAGGATGGCACTTCCTGTGTTCTCAAAGGTCTCAAAGTAGGATATCCAAAAATCATCAACTCACACCATATGGAAAAGCTTCTCAAAAAGGTTCATTCTATAATTATTGCAYAATTCCATGCTATTAAAGCCTTTGGGGATGCTTCTCATCTAGTTCATTTGTATTTGTAGTTAGTATTGGACAAAAACCACCAAGTATTTGAACATTCCCAAGGGATACCACCCTCATGTGGAGAGCATGATCATAGCATCCCATTGCTTCCTAGTATCCTACCACCCAATGTGCACCCATATCGTCATCCTTTTTCTTAAAACAATCAAATTGAAAAGATTGTACAAGAGCTATTAGTTGCCAATATAATCTGTCATATTACTATCCCTTACTCTTCTTATGATCCGAAATCGGATCCAGAAGCCTGACAGGGCTTGAAAAATGCTCAAAAATGAAAGTGCTCAAAATGCAATGAAACTGATGCCATTGCGTCCGTCTCGTCTTCCTGATTCCGGTGGTATATTTACTTTGTCAAACGGGCTCCGTATGGAGAAGTTATCGCGTTCTGTCCGAAAAGCCAAACAGGTAAAAAAAAGGGATGACTGTACAGTCCGTACAGTCCACGTGTTATGCTGATTGTGCAGACCGTACGGTCCATACAGCTGACGTGGAAATCCCAAAAGGTGACATGTGGCAGCTACATAAGGAGACACGTGTCAGGCAGATTTGGACATACGGGCAGACAGCTAGACCAATCCAGAGGTGACACGTGTCACCATTGTAAGGGTGACACGTGGCACGGATGACATCAGCAGCTGATAGAGAAGTACGACAGAGCTGATGTGGCAGAGGTGACGTGGCTTGACTGTACATGCTGATGTGGCATATAATGATTGGCAAGCATGGTCGAATCAGATGGTGACACGTGGCATTTCATTGGCTAATGGTAAGGTGCCACGTGGCACCCCTTTATTGGTTTTGGTTTGTTGTTCAAAATTTTGTATAGTCCACTGGATTCGAATCATGGAACTCCCCCTTTGGCAACGATTTGGTAGAGTGTGGGCTACCACTAGCCCACACCGTAGTCCTTGTTATGTATACGAGATTTAATATATTTAAATTAACATATTGTAATGTGTGGCGGGGGGGGTCGGGCCAGGGCTTAGCCCCGACCTGAGGTTTTATTGTGTCACACATACGACCATGCCTTTAAAGGTGTGTGGGAGTATTTCACATATGGTTTTAAATGTATGACCCATGGTCATATTGTTTATATATGTGACCATATTGTATCGTGCATAAATGTTAAACCAAAACCCACGGTTTCATGTTTTAACATACGACTATATCCTTTGTTTAAAGGCGCGCGGGGTTTTAAATATATGGACCGTGGTTCTACCGTTGCAAAGTGTGCGCGTGGTTTAAAATTGGTTTAAATGGTTTTGAATGCGCCCGCCATTTGGCGCTTTATCATTGGCTCGTTGAACGGTTGAGCTCTTTTTGCACTAGCCCGAGGTCTTATGGACCTTCATGTGCCCGAGTGATTGGCGGTTAGGGGCTGGAGGCGCCTTAACCGTCCTACGGTTTGCACCGTTGGCACAGTTGTTCCCGGTGCTGGGTTTTCATGCTATTTATTGTGTGTGTTCCAGGTTCAATGGACGAGGGTGCAATTTGTAGATGCAGAGACAACAAGCTTGAAGGGGAAGACTTCCAGGAGGCCTAACTTCTTCGTTTTTCGACCGATTGAGGTGTCGAAAGAGCCCAGATGGGGGTTTTTGGATGCTCTGAAGCCATAGGAGCAGTCAGAGCAGAGTTATACTAAAGGGAAACCAAGCTAAAGCCATTTTTATGCAGAGAAGCTTTTGAGGAGGAGACGCTGTCGGACCATTTCTGGGAGCTCCGGACGTCCGTTTTGCGTGCTGTTTTCTTTGCCGGGTTCTAAAGATCTGGAAGAACATGACTAGATCAGTATTGTAGCCATTTGGCATTGCAGCGATGTATTTTTTATCTCTTGAACAGAAATAAAGAAGCCTCCCCACAGAGAAAAAGGCTCGGAGACGTAGGCAAAGTTGTGCTGAACTCCGTTATCAATCTGCATGTTATGGTTTGCTGTCTATTATTTCATCTCAGATCTGCATATATGTATATGGATGTCAAAATTCCTATTCTTTCCTCATTCTTTCACTAAGTTTCTCAAATGGTTAATTAATGCATGCAAAATTAAAACTCAACCATAGTCATTAAAAGATCCTACGGATCATCTTAGGTTTAGATGGTCCTTTAAAAATCAGGCACTTGGCATATGTGTCCCTATTTTTGTGCCCTTAACAACATGACAGTTAAAGGTAAATTCCCCATTTCCATCATTGATGATCTCCTAGATGATATACATGGAGCACATTTCTTTACCAAACTTGATACTTTTCTTTGGTTGTCACCAAATTCACATGAAGGAAGTTGATATTTCCATAAATTCTTTTTGCACTAATGATGATTATTGAGTTTTTGGTGATTCCCTTTGGTCTTTGTAGTGCAACTTCCACCTTTTAGAGCCTCATGAACCATATGTTTAAAACCCTTCTATGTCTTATTGTCTTAGTATTCTTTAATGACATTTTGATATACAACAAATCTTGGGTGGCATATGTGTATCATGTCTTACAACTCCTATGTAATCATCAGTTGTTCCTCAAGTGTTCTAAATATGCTTTTGGTGCTTCAGAAGTTGAATATTTGAAACACATTGTTAGTGGGGAGTGTATGCATGTTGATCCTAGGAAAATTAAGGTGATGAAAGACTAGCCTCATCCCAAGAACCTTAAAAGTTCGTGTGGATTTCTTGGCGTCACAAGTTTCTGCCATAAGTTTGTCCAAAACTATGGTAAAATAGCTTCTCCTCTCACCACTCTACTAAAATCGAATTCCTTAAGTTGGAATGAGGAGGCCAAAAAGGATTTTTAGGATTGAAAAGATGTTATGTGTACCACACTAGTTCTCACCCTACCCGACATCAATAAGACTTTTCTTTTGGAATGTGATGCCTCGTGAAAAGGAATTGGGATTGTGTATTAATGCAAGAGGGATGTCCACTCACCTTCACCCACATGTAATTATGTGATAGAAACTTGGGAAATCTACCTATAAGAAGGAAATGTTATCTATTCTTCATGCAGTTGATATGTGGCATCCTTACTTGATGGGGCATCATTTTTATATTAAAATAGACCATCATAGCTTGAAATATTTTCTGGAACAAAGGTTGTCCTCCCTAGAGAAAAAAAATGGGTCACCAAAATGTTGTTAAGGTTTAAGATATTATTAGGTTTCTTTTCAATTTACTAGATAACCATAACATATATAGGATAACTAAGAGAAACACAATCACAAGAGACACATCATTTATCCTGGGAAACCCTCACAGGGGAGAAAACCCAACCAAAAATTCCTTAATATAGATAGCCAATACAATGCCAAGAGAATAAACCAAACATTACAAAAATTCCTCTCCCAAGTAATGCGCCTCTCTCTCTTCCTTCTTCTCTAACTGCAACTCCAAACTTGAGCTCTGGATGATCAAACGAGTGAGTGAACAAATGAGGCGCTAGCTACCTTTATTTATACAAACTGGCAAGTGCTGAAAGGAGGTGTCTCTTCACTGGAAGGGATGAATTCTCTTTTTGGGTGGTTAGAACCACTTTAATTTTCCCAGGGGCCGACTTCTCAATTTTCATATTACAATTAGGGTTTTACCAATCTGTAAAAGGGGATTTGGTCATTTACAATGCCCAACATGATCAATCCACAAAAAGTGATTGATCTAATGAATGATACATCAATAATAAATAGAATACTCTTTGTAGTTACAATATTTCAACAAATGTTAGGCTATGACTATGAGATCATCTATAAGAAGGGAAAGGAAAATGTGGTGGCTGATGCTCTCTCTAGGAAGTATGATCAGAAGGGTCCATATTTTCTTTATCTTTTCTATTTCTTGGTTTGTTGTAGGTGGTATGCCAAGAATGGTCAGAGGATGCCAAAATCATGCACATGATCCACTAACTACATTCCAACCACATACATACCCAGGTTACAGTTGGTAGGATGGTGAGCTCTGCTATAGAGGTTGTATTTTTTTGATTTTGGACTCCTCATTTAAATCCAAAGTGTTATCTGAATTACACTCCTCTCCCACAATGGGTCATTATAGGTTTCAAAAAACATGTGACATGATTAAGTGTTCATTCTTTTGGGAAGGGATGAAGAAGGATATCCACACCTTTGTGGTAGGATGTGATACTTTCCAACAACAAAAAGGGAAAATAGTAAAGCCTCCGGGAACCTTACAACCTTGACCCTTTCCTACAACTCTATGGATTGGTATTTCGATGGATTTTGTTGTGGGG
>JASDQU010109613.1:184219-197593 GCA_032191745.1 Picea mariana | reverse complement strand
ACAAATGATTCTCTATTTATATGAGAGATCTAAGTGAAAAGTTTCCATGAAAGGGAACAACTTTTCATCTCAAGAGGTGCCCCATCATCCAACAGGTCTAACATATAATTAAAAGGTGCTAAGAATCCCCAAAATGTCACATCAAGGTACCCCATGCCTCCAAGGGTTGTGACATATCATCAAAAGGTGCCATAAAATGACCAAGAATCCCCAAATGTCACACCAAGCTGCCCTAAACATTACATGAAGGTGCCTCATCATCATAAGGCGCAACATCCCATCATTAAAGTGAAATGTCCCTTCATGAAATGGTTCTATCACCCATGGAAATGTGGCACATCATCTCTCCAAGTGCAATGTCCTCAATCAAGGGTCCAATGTCCTCCATAGAAGGTGCAATGTCCCATCAAGCCATCATCATGATGCATGAAATGTCCCATCATCAATGAGCTCAAGGTCACACCCATGTATGCTAGGGTGTCTTGTTAATGGAGTCATGTGATCAAAATCACTAATGTCCTCTTAGGAGTGCCAAACGACATTCCTCAAGTGGTGGGGATGACCTCCATAAAAGTGGTGTGGTATCCCCTCAACATCCTCCAAAGAATCCAAGTGCGAACCAAGCATGTGGCTATGTGAAACCATTTTCATAGAAGGGGCTCTTGTGGTCTAGAGACAAGGCACACAATCCAAGCACAACATATTCAGTGAGTCATGTTAATACAAAATTCATTAGATAGATCTCATAGAATATCCTCTTCAAAATTATACAATTTTCCCAGTCTAGCTATGGGAGGGTCATTATTATCCCTATTAGGTATGCTAGTGCCCGTACCAAGAGGCATGTCCTAGGGAACCCATCAAGGAGTATGTGAAATGGTAGTGGTATGGATTGGGTTTACTTCATTGGGTAGATGTCATCGAAATGAAATACCATGTATAATAGTCATCCTCATGAGTTCCTTTGTAGGGGGAGATCTTAGGCAATGAGGTACCCTTTCCTCAACACCGTGTCTTTCCAAACCCATGTTTTCCTTTTTCTTTATAGCTTCAATTTTTTTTGGCTTTTGACATTTGATTTGCTAAGTCCTTTCATAAGATATACATTCGTTGCATAGGAATTGGGGTGATGGCCTCTTAGCGAGGGGGTAGAGATCATACTTCTTTCTTTTCTTGGTTTTTAATACTTTTGTTTTCTTGTTTGTTTCTTTGCCCCACATTTTGAATTATGATTTTTTCTCTTTCTATATCATTTTTTTATAAAGCTGCATCAACCTTAGGATTTCAAGACCCTTCTTCTCATGGGATTATGAAACAAATTTTTTTTTGTGATACATGTAACAATCGACCCAAAGAAGGTTCAACAGATAGGTCATGAATGGAATGTGTTATTCATGGTGATGGATATGGACAGGAAGGCTCCCCGATAGTACAAATTTTCCCAGGAGTGACAACATTTGACTAGAAAATGATAATGACCACCAAAGTGAGACAAGGAAAAAAACATAATTCCAAAGCATCATGATTCATTATCCAAATCAACCCATGATCACCATTTTTAGGCCTCAAGTGTTAACATTATCACTCGATATGAAGTGTCTGAACAATACACCCGAGTATGTAAATGAGCCATGTCATATGAGTGATTTGAGTTGAGCATGTAATGGAAGACATATGTCGACAACTATCCGTGGAGAGTCCAAAATAACATCATCGGGTCTATTGTTTGAAATGTGGATCATGGAGAAAAAATTCTCCTCTAGTAACCCCTCGAAGTGGGGTGGGGGGTAACAGGGACACTTGTATTTATGGGGTGCCATGGAATTTAAGAGTCACACCCTTAGAATGTTGTCCTTAATATCAAAGGAGAACACCCATTTCATTAAATTTAGACTAATATCTATTCAATCCCATTAGAAAATGGGTCAATATTGGTATTTTAATAGTGTCAATATCAAGTCCCAATAATGACAATATCAGAGTCTAATATTTTCAATATTGATGGTTTCCAACATTCATTTTTAAATTTTTTTTTAATTGAGCCTCTATATCAAGGTGACATGTTTGTGAATTTTTTTCATAGATGTATTCTTAAAAATAAACACTTAATTATTTCATCCCACACTATAAATAATAATTTCATTCTTTTTTTTCATAAATGCACAGTAAAAATGCAACACACATTGTTTCATTGTACAGTGAAAATTAAAAATGCTTCGAAAATTCCCATCACTTCTTTCTTTCTAGTACAAACAAAAAATATCAAACTCTTTAATTGATATTTCAAATCTTTTACAAAGGGTTGCACATCTTCTACACATTCTAACAACAAGAAGGTTGTTCACAATTGATCTAACAAGTAATTGTCATGCAAATCTACATATTTATTAGTCTTTGTAATAATAAATTTCCTTTAATCATTATGCAGATTGGTTTCTTTGGTGTCGTCCACAAGTACTGAGCTTTACAATTATAATACCCTTAAATTTCTCCCAAACTTTCTTTGATGTTTGAGGTACACATATGGACTTCCAACACCCACATAATCTTTTAAATATATATGGTCACAATCCTCTTGTGTTAAAATGAATTTAAAATACTATTGTGTCAATTTGATACAACAAAATCTCATTACATTTGTAAATTGGGCCAATGTCCATAGCCCAATCCATAAGATGTTCAAGTACTTTATGAGGAGCTCTCGAGTACTAGATCACATGAAACAAGTTATTGTAAGAAGAATGAAATGTAGACATATTTGTAATGAAATTTTCTTCAATTTTCTTTTCTGAACTCTATGTATCAACATGTCGTTCATATAAGAAAAATCAATGCTTTCTTTCCCACAATGTTGCATATACAAAAATATTGCATCTTATCCAATAAAAAACAATCTTAAAGACATAAATATAATTGAAAAAAAATTAAAATTGCAAGCTATACATTGTAAAGTTAAAAATGAATTCCACTACATGCATACTTAAACGAGCATTAAATGAATATTTAAATGAAATATTTCACAATTAATTAATGATAAACATCTCATTCAATGAAAAGTAAATACACATTCATATGTCACGCTATAGATTGTAATTATTAATGTAGCATTTGAATAGTTTTAACCAATTCCTTGTTTTGAACAAGGCCCCAAATGCTTTAGAAAGGGACCCAAAATTGGTTTTATAGGTCTATTTCTTTCATATGAACCATCATACGTCCTCCTACAGGGGAATTGTAAGAAAATACTCTAACTATTCTTTACAATTGTATCTACAACATTCATCTATAAACAATATGTTGGATTCAATATATCTATCTCCATATATGTCTAGAACATGTTGCAAATGTTTCTTATAAATATGTATAATTCCTCCATAACACACTGACAAGAAAATTGCTTTAAAATATATATGCATTGCATCCAACCCTAAGTAAATATAAACATTTCATCATTTAGAAAATTAAAGTTCTTTGCAGTGAAGGAATTTATTTCCTCAAAATATAGATATGTAACCACACAACAATGCCAAAATGTATTCTTGTGCAATACTAACTTATATCAAAAACTTTAGTCAAGGAGTAAATCATTATACTCTCCAAATATTTTTTCCACTAATTTTTATACACCATATAACACAAGTATTGTTTTCTTAAACCTAATTCAAGCATGCTTGTAGATAATTCTTAGCTCATTACAACTTTTCAAGTAACATGTTACTAGAAATATGACGCACTATTCAATTTAAAAAAACCAACTTAATAACTTAGAAGTTGATTTGTTTAAGACTTACCCATGTTACTGTATAAAGCATAATACACTAAAATTTATCCATTTATTATCAATATTGAAACCACGATATTTACATATTGTGGTTTTTGACACTTTTTGTTTGTTTGTATTAGATTCATTTTAAATATAGTGTTTTTTTAATTGCAATTTTTAAATTAATCGCTTATTGCATTATTGTCTTTATTACATGATGTTCCAAAAATTATTGCCAAATCATTCTAAGTTTACCCGTTGGTGAATCATACATAGAATATAATTCCGCACAACAATAGCACGCTATTCTTTGTTGTACACCACAATACCATTTTGTTTTAAAGGATATTCTTGCTTAGAATGTTTTCCAACATTTGAGGGTGGCTTAAATCAAAATATGGTTTCATTTGAAAATGATTCCTTAATCAAAAGCTTTATTGACATTTGATTGGTGGTTGATAACATTGATTTGTGAAAATATATGATATTTTCTAGGATTAATATGTAGGTTAATGAAACTCTGGTTGTTATTCCTTCCTTTTAAATGGATCTTTAATGTCTTTAATTATGGATGGGTGTACTAGTAGTCCCTAAAAATGATTAAATGATGCCATTTTTAAGGAGTCTCTCTTCATAAGAAACATAATTATAATTATGATGATATTTGTTTTTTTTTTTTTTTTAATATGTGAGTTTGATTGAGAATTATACATTGTTTTTTTTTAAATAAAAGAGGAAAAATATATATTACCTTAAAAACATTAAAAAAATACAATGTTTTTTGCTTTCCACCTGTTCCACCATATAAGGGAANTTTTTTTTTTTTTTTTTTTTTTAATATGTGAGTTTGATTGAGAATTATACATTGTTTTTTTTTAAATAAAAGAGGAAAAATATATATTACCTTAAAAACATTAAAAAAATACAATGTTTTTTGCTTTCCACCTGTTCCACCATATAAGGGAAGCCAGAACATGTGGCTTGCATAAACACTTGGAAACCATAACTTTAATTTCAGATTTCTACGTGAAAAATGTCATGTTTCATACATAAGACGTGTCTGGTGTCATGCACCATAGAATGTATCTACCATGGCTGTTGCCATGCATCAAAAAGTTTAACAAAACTGAAAAAAACTGAAGCTGGTTCATGATATGCAAAAAAGAGAGAAGCTAGAAATTTGGCAAACCTAGGCATCCATCAGTGCTGTACGTGAAGACAAATCTTTGTTCGCAGGTCAGAAATTGAGTTTTCTTCGTCACTTCCGACAGGGAGTCGAACATGAGGTCCATGCGTCAAATGATAATGCTTTGATTATGGGTTTTTTCCTCCAGGCTTCGCCGCATCTCAAAGATCAACTAAAGGTGGTCGTTCGAAAAACGATGAGGATTTGGCATAGGCTGCTCAATTTTCCCATCCATGTCTGCATGAGGAGTTGTGTCCATATCAAAAGCCGTCGGTGGAGTTTCTTCCATGTCCAACCCAAGGGTTCTGTTCCTGGCTATCCACTCTGCCAGCTAGCTGGGTGGAGTTTCTTCCTCCACCATGCAACTTCCTTGCTCAAGAGGTCGGGCCTGAGGCCTGGTGATGACACAAGGCTCAGGTGGGGCTTCCAAAGGCTGCAAATCAAGAGGAGGAATTTCTTCATCCACAAGGAAACTTCCAAAATCATGCATAGTATCAGAGAGGGGTGGAGGCGAGTGATGGGCATGAGGGGAGGGCAGAGGAGACTCAGTCCAATTTTGGACCTGTCCCGGGGTGCTGGCGGTCGGAGGAGATGGCTACGAGGGGTCAGGGCAGTTGCGCTGTGACATAAATATGTAGTACATAGGCCCTCTTTTGGGTTTCCCCCGCTCTCTGGGCATGGTGGAGGGATTGCAACAGAAATTGGGGCAAGGAGGCGAAAACTAGGCTAGAGGAGAAACACTGGTGAAATGGAAATTGAGTAAGGTGACCAACAAAGGTAAGGAGGCTACGAGAGAGTGTTCAACATGAAGACGTGGAAAACAACAAGAACCAGAGAGCCAAATGAATATGGAGAATGACAAAATTCCCAAGGGCTCTTACCTTCATAGAGGTCAACAAAATGACTGTGGGGGACACCATGAAAGCAAAAGTGACACCAACTCGAGGTCGAGTGCCTGCTTCAGTACGCTAGCTCTGGTTCGCATGAGGATCCATTAACTTCCTAGTGGTGGAACAACACACTACCATAACTGCTGTGAAGAGCCCTTCATTCAAAAGGTTTGGAGGTTTGGACAACGACTGGGGATAATAACTCCCTGGGCTGCATGTGCGCCAACGGTCTCCAGCTAACCATCTGTCACCCCATCCGAGGGAGAATTATACATTGCTACATTGTTACTTGCACTCTATTTCCTTTAAAAAATTGTAATGGGAGAAACTTTATTCTATACAAAACACACAATTGATCTAATAACCAATGAATAATTAAAACAGGAAAACCATGGTTATGCATAAATAAAAATAATAAATTAACAAGTAGTGGATATTAAATAATTTAAAAAGGAAAACCTCAATCCCACCAATCAAATAATCTATAAGCAATAAATAATTTAATATGAGAATCATAATCCCACATAAATGAAATTAATAAATCAAATAACTCATAACTAATAAATAAATTAACAATGTAACCTCGACACCATGCCAATATAATCATAAATTAAATACTTCACACTCAAGAAATAAATCAAATAATTCATGATCACTTAACAATGATCTCCAAATGCTATCAATAAATCAAACACGTGCTGCATGGCAACATAGTCCCTGTCAGATTGGAATGGGAATAAATGCACTGCTACGGCAGGACCAAGCACAGACACATGGGAAGAAACTTGAAGTACATGTGGTATCCATGCAGAGGATGACTTGTGGCAACGTGTCATAGGCCATCCACGAGACACTTGTCTTGTAGATGACCCCCAAGGTTAATATGCGAACGAGGTAGTTTTTTCCTGGGGTGTGTATAGTTCAAACATGGGACTTAGAAAATTTATGTCTCAATGACTTGCAATAAAGGTTCCTAGAAAAGAGGACCATGGAGCATACACTTTAAACATTCAAATATAATAAACACAATTTCCTAACATCCAACATAGTTGAAGGAAAATAAATTTAGCATATCCGAATTAGTTTTCTTTGAAATTTATCAAAAATTAATAATGCCTTGCAACAAAGGTTCCTGAAAAAAAGGACTAGGAATGACACACATTAAACATTCAAATATAATAAACACAATTTCCTGACATCCAACATAGTTGAAGGAAATTTGTTTTTGCATTCCCGAATTAGTTTTCTTTGAAATTTATCAAAAATTAATAATGTCTATTACATATTTTTGGAATTTGTTCGATATTTTTAGAAATTTAAATGCGTTTGTCATATAGAATGGGATTGGGTCTCCCACAGACCATAAAATAAATAGGTACAAGAAATAAGACTGTAGAAAGAAGAAGTGCGCGATGGAAGAGAGGAAGACATGGAAAGAAGAAATTGGAAGTTATAAGTCTTTGGTTAGAGATTTCTATTTAAAGAGGTAGAATAACTGGATTGATAAAGAAAACAAGATGTGATCAGTATAGACTTACTATGAAGCTGATGCATTTTTTTTGCTGTCATCGACGACCACTAGAATCATGCCAACCAGTTGTTTCCCTTTGTCGATGAGCTTATCCATTCTCTGTTGGAACCATTCTTCAATGTAGCTTCTCATGGGGGCCACCTTGATTTCATCCGTATTTCTATGTCGAAAATATCGTTTTCTAATTTTCTTAGATCCATAGAAATACTATGCATATTTTGCTCAATTTATTCATTGTGTGCCGAATAGTCCACTGGCCAGTTCTCGACCTCATATACACCATATTCAAGGATGCCGTAAAAATTTTCTAAAGACAACCCCTTTAAAATATCAAGTTGTTCATCGAAGGCTTCTTTGGTCAGGGACAAGGATTTGAGGATTAAGTTTGGGTCTTGAACCTCATTGGTACTTCTGGCTAAGTCTATTTGGGTCAGGTTTTTGAATAATTCTTCTTTCTCTGATATGGCTTGTTCACATGATTCGACAATGAGATGCAGGTTCTTAACTTTCTTTTGCCATCATGATTTTAATTGTTTGATATGCTTTGGGGAGGGGAGATCCTCTTCTCTTCTTTTCATATCCAAGATGTTGATGGCATGGTTGGAAAAAGGGGTCACCATCTATTCATAGAAACGTTCTTCATTTTTAAAATTTGTCTGCAAATGTTCGTGCAAATCATTTTCCCTCTTTCAAAAGGAAGCTATATTTTGTGATGTTTCCCAGGCTTCAGTAATTAGCTGCATTATTTTCTTGATGTTATTATCTAGAATGGCTCTACACGATGTGAGGAGGCTGGAGGATCCTTTTGTCTTGGCTGTAGGGGTAGTAGGCATGGGTTTTTCTAAAGGATTGGCAAATTCCGGGGTAGCAATGAAAGCCTCCTCCAATTCCTTGACTCGACCGTTCAGTATGGCATTCTCTGCTTCAATTCCTCCAATGGAATCATCAAGAGCATCATCAATTACGTGGTGAAATCGGTATATTTGGGACGACCACATTTTCCTAAAGTTAATCTCTGTACGAGATTTGGATTTCTTATTTGTTACATCTCTTTTTTCAATGATTAAATTTTTAGATTGGCTGTCAAAAAAACGCTCTGGAATACGAAGGATTCATCTTTGTCAAAAATGTCGGTCTGAACTATTTCCATTGTGGAAATATGGTGCATTGCGTCTGGGGACAAGTTAACTTTGTGCATGTGCTTAATTTCAGTTTCAAGCTGCATGTGCTCACTTTCAATTTCAGGTTCTTCTGCCTGCCCTACAATGTTTTTTCTCTTCTTTGTCAGGGGAAGCTTGTGAGAACTATCAATTTTTGCGTGAGGAGGGTTCTTATCTCCTCCTTCGTTTGAATATTTTTGGGTTTCTTTCTTACTGGGGTGGGCCATTGAAGCAATGCTCTGTGATGCCATGCTCTTGGGAGTGTTGACTGGGGACTAGAAACTCTTCTCATTGGATACTTTTCCCTGTTTTCTGTACAATTCAGTCACGCTTTGCAATGTCTCTACGTCACAATCGTCAGAATCAGGAGTTTTGTCGTGACTGTCTCTATCTTCGGTCTGTCTATGGATAAAAGAGCTGCTAAAGCCAACTGATAGTAAATGTTCTCGAAAAATCCCATTAGGGTCGAACCCTTTTAGCCTTTCATCATATGTTAGGTTCAAGTTCTTGAAATGACCTGCGAATTTGTCAATCTTGTTGACGTTTCTGCACATGAAGTCCCCGACTTTCTGGGGCAGAGGAAGGAACTATTTTTTTCTCTTGTCATGGAAACAAATGAAACCAATGGTTGTATTGCCTTGCTATTTCTGTAACAAACATCTTGTCCATGATGTGGCATGGAAGGAAAGCAGGATTTTCCTTGGAGCCAAAGACCATTAGTATACTATAATTTTCCTTTCATTCAAGTGTCCCCTTCCTGTCCAAAAACTTGGTTGCCTGGCTAGACATCTAGGGACCATCCTTTCCAAACAATAAATCTTTGAAAACTAAGACAAAGTCATTGAAAACCTCATAAAAACAATGGGAGGCCTTGTGCCTCCACAAGGCCTGGTACCAGAATGTTACTGGGTCGAATTCATAGTATATTTTCTTGGATAGAGACAGTTTTGGAAATGGACAACAATGCACTATTGAAAAAATCAAGTAGGATGACATATAAAATTTATTCGATTCTTTGAATCTTGACAGCTGGGAACAAATTTCAATGGAAATTAGCTTCCCCCAATCGAAAATGAATTTTTCCTTGACTTTGAAGTATAGAGTTAAAATAAGTATACGGGAAATGCTTGCCGTGGATTCCTGTCCCGTTATTCTTGTAAACAACCAAGCAATTCCCTGTAATGGATTTCTAAAGGAATTGACCTGCAACTTTGTGATATCTTCAGAAACTGTTGTCAGGTCTTCGAGGAACTTGGGTAAGAGGTCCAGCCCGTTATCGTGTTTTTCTAGGAAATGTTTGCAGTCTTTTCCTTTGAAGGTCAATGTTGGCTCCGACAATATTAACATCTTTTGAAAGACCCGAGGTGACAAAGAAACAAGAGAATGGTCGCGCAGTGGAATAATTCTTTGGCTTGAAACATATTTTTCGGTGCACCAAGAGACCACCTCCTTACAGTCAAAAACCTCATGGACATAGCCTGCACGAGTGATTCCATAGGTCCAAATCACTTCGCTCTGGGTAGAACAAGATGAATAGTAAGAGTATGCCCTGGACCACTAGAAGTTCTGTTCCTCACATTCGAAGATATTCACTGTATCTCCAGAGAACTGTTGTTGAGCTGCTACCATAAGTTTACAAGAACGTTTGTTTTCTCCAGACGATGTATGAAATGAAGAGTTGGAAGGGATAATACAACCCTACGCAAATCTTGGTCCAAATGCATGTGAATGGGAGTTCTCCTCGATACTTTCTCTCATTAATGACAATTTTTACAGATGTTGCATGATGCGCTGTTAACATTAAAGACTAGTAATTTCATACATAGAAGTGCGAACATGGTGGATACAACAATGATAAATTAAGGATTGGATATTTCCTGAACGACCAACGCGATGACCTGTGTTTGAGATGAACAATAGGAAGGGATAATATCAATCTCCACAGATATTGGTTTAATGTGTATTAATGGGATATCTCATTGAGTGTTTCTCTCATTAATGACAATGTTGACGATTCCTGCATGGTGAGCTATTAAAATGAAAGGTTACTAATTGCATATTAAGAAAGAAGTACGAAGGTTGGGGGAATGGGAAAGAGAAATTAAGGAGTGTCTAATTATCGAAAGTGGTCAGGTGGGCTTCAAAATAGGCTTCCAAGGGTCAAATTGTATGTCTCAGAAATTTTTGAGTGCAAAATGCATAACACGAAAGAGGGAATGATGGGACAATCCAGAGGGAAATTTGTATATTGCGGAAGTCCGGGTAATGTTTGCAGGACACAAAACAATGAAAGTGAAAATGTGAGCCCGCCTAACCGGGAAACCGTAATAGAAAAAGTGGCTCAAGTATGGAATAGAGAAACGTGTGGGTGGATTCATTTTCTCTAATATATTGAAACTTGTAATATATATCCCATTGTGTGGCAAGATCTTTTCTTCATGTCTATGGGAAGAAAAGAGAAAATAAGAGAAGATAAATTAATTTAAATTCAAGGAGTCGAGCTTCATTTAAATTTCACTGTCTCATCGATGCTTTTGATTTTTAATGAAATTTTGCATGGTTGTTGCATGATGGACTGTTAGCATTAAATCTTGGTCAAGCACAGTAAACAGTGACTAAGAATTGGAGATTTCGTGAACCCGCCAACTCGAGGAACCGCGAAAGAGATTCCATGAAATGGGAAAGTATGGAAAGAGGTCGGACGAGTTTCAGAATTAGGGTGACAATTGTTCCCCAGAAGACGTGACTTCCCAAGGGTCAAATTGTATGTCTCGAAACTTGAGTGCAAAATGTGTACCACGGAAGAGGGGATGATATGGGAGTCCGACGATCAATTTGTATATGGCAGAGGTGTGGGAGATCTCCTCAAGTGTTTTGATCATTAATGACATGTTTAAGGTTCATGCATGAAAAATCTTGCCAATTGCATATTCAGAGAAAAGTAGGAAGGTGGCGGGGATAGGGAACAACAATTAAGGAATGGCCAATTATCGAAAGCGGTTGGTGATGCTTTGAAATAGGGATAGAATATACAACCAATAGAGGTGAGGGACCGAGGTTCAAATTGTATCTATCAGGAGTGTTGACTGCAGAACGTGTAACACTGAAGAGGGCATGATGGTGCATTCCCGTGGACAAATTATATATTGTGGAACTCCGAGTACTGTTTGCTAGTTGTGGAACATTGGAAATAGAATCCTGATCCCACCAGTCCGGGAACCCGCAATCAAAAAAGTGTATAAGTATGGAATAGGGAAATGATAGGCCGGACTTGATACAAAGTAAATGTATAACATCACGGAGATACAACCAACTTGGGGCTAAGTATTAAAAGGAACGATGGACGATCGAGCTCGTGACGGGGCATTCTAGCGGACAAATTGTATATCGTGGAACTCCGGGCACTTTTTGCAAGTCGTGGAAGATTCAAAACACAATTTTGAGGCTGTCAATCTGAGAACCTGCAATCAAAAAAGTGTCCAAGTATGGAATAGGGAAATGCTGGCCCAGACTTGTGTTCGCTAATATATTGAAATTTTTAATAGCTTTCCCATTACCTGGCAAGATCTTCTCTGCATGTTTCTGGACAAGTTATGTAGGGATGGTTAGTCCTCGAGGCTTTTTCTTATTAATGGCGATATTTACGGTTGTTTCATGATGGCGTCTTAGCATTAAACCTTTGGTGTTGCATATTTGGAAAGAAGTACGAGGATGGCCGAAACATGAAACATTGACTAGGAATTGGAGATTTCGTGAACCCACCAATGCTAGGATCCAAAATAGGGTGACAAGGTCTCCCCATAAGACATGAGGCCTCGACAGTCAAATTGTAGCACTCAAAACATTTGAATGCATAATGTGTAACACAGAAGTGGGGATGATGTCAGAGTCCGACAATCAATTTGTATATGGTGAAGGTCTGGGTGCCAATTGTTTCGTACCAATGTGTTTTGTTGTCACTAGTAAGACCATAATCAATGTATTTTGGGAAGGGAATGAAGTTAGTGGGGATGGAAGGCAACGACAGATACTTTGAAACATTTGTGAACACTGGTAGAGTGAAGCTTGCAAGTTCGAGGAGTCCGCGGTGGAATTGTAGATCATAGAATTTTTGAGTGGAAGATGTATATCACAGAACAAGAAGCAACAAAGTTCGAAAGGGCCAACCCGACAACCACGTCCATAAAATTGAATAAGTATGGAAAGGGACAATGGTCGATCAGATTCATCATGTGAGGATATAGATGGAGATGAAGATATGTCAGCCGCCAACCCTAGAATTCACGATCATAGAAAGGCGACTAAGTATATAACCGAAAAGAGATAATAAACGGGAAGAAGAAAAGGGAAAAGGGGATAAGTATCTCACATAACAACATCTACTATTAGTCTATTAATGCCAATATTTTCGAACCCCTTGTCATCCCTCACTAGTAAAATCATAAGTTGCATATCACAAAAGTTCTTTGGGTGCAAGATGTATATGACAGAATAGGGGACATAAGTGTTGGATACCGCAAACCCGGGACCTGGTGGTCAGATAATTGTCTAAGTATTGAAAGGGACCACGGTTGGTCAATCTCATGGTGTGAGGATATATATAAAGATAAACATCTTCCAATCCACAAATCCAGGAGGTCATGATCATAGAGATGCGACTAAATATAGAACGACAAAGGGATAATAGAGGGGGAGAAAACAGGGAAAATTTAAAGAGAAAGTGTTTATATTTATTCCAATAGTATTCATATTAATATATATTAATATGAATACTATTGGAATAAATATAAACACTTTCTCTTTAAATTTTCCCTGTTTTCTCCCCCTCTATTATCCCTTTGTCG
>JASDQU010109613.1:165414-184184 GCA_032191745.1 Picea mariana | reverse complement strand
GAATAATATATATATATATATATATATATATATATATATATATATATATATATATATATATATATATATATATATATGACACAACATTTTTTTATATGCACTCATACTATCAAATAGAAGACTCTGCAATATATGCAAAATATTGAACATGAACATGACATCAACACTTGAGTTGCCTTGTTATAATAAAGTCATTAATTCATTCTATTTACGGGACCTCGAAGAATTGAAGAAGGACAGGTCCTCCCATTTATTTCTTTAAGTATAGGGCGAGCGACACATAAATATGGCCTATGACAAATTATTGTTCCATGTAAAATGTAAGGAGGGAACATAGTGGCCTTTATTTAAATCGAAGTGTTGGGAAGAAGAAAGAAAATCTTGGCATCCATGTTTAACGACACACACAAAAAAGTACAAAATAAAATAAAAAACAACACTAGAGATTGGAAAACACCATACAAAAAACTCAAATATTATATATTCAAATAAACTAGGTTACAAAATACAACTGGGATTATTTGCCATAATGACTGTGATTGGGCCCGTCGTCGACAAAAAAAATTAAATATGTACAATAGTGAATCTTATTGACAATCTTTTATAGATTTCAACTTGACCATCAAATGCTTGATTCATAAAAAACAATGAGTTGAATATCAATTTCGGGTCTTGGACTTCATTGGTGCTTCCAAATAGATCTATCCCAACTTTTTGAATAGCTTGTCTCTTCTAGATATGGCCTGCTGACATTGGCTGGTTATTCAACATTCCATACTTTGCTAAGTGTTAATTTCCCTCTGTCATCRAAAATTTGGGGTTTAAGGTGCCTTCTTTGTAATGTTTTTGATCATTGACATTTGAGACAACTACAKATACGATTCAGGCCCAATTCAAAGATGAGGGAGTGGTTTAATGTGACATTAKCTTTGGGGGAAACAAATCCTGTTAGCCAACAAAAGTTGAGACAAAAAAAAATTCAAGTATGTTGTGACTGCTATTCTCCCCATATTCGATCCTCTATTTGGTTGAAAATTCGGCCTGGAGATTTGTATGTTGAACTTATTTGTTTTATTACTGTAAATTGGAAGGGACRTCCAAGTTAGATGAAAAATGTTCCTTYGTTGAAGTACACAACTTCTTCCAACAACACAGATCTGACAAGTGTATCAAATGTTCCAGATCACATCAGAATATATCTTTCATTGTAGGGGTGGAATACATGGCATCCCAAAAAATGGTCTGGAATGTTCGAAAGTGACGCAAAATATTACTCCATGCTCGGATACACTCAGAAGGAAATTATAAAATTGGATACCCATGAACATGAAAAAATGTATGCATGTTTGAATCAACATTATAAAATTATAGAATGTTTTATGCCAAAGTTGTAACAGATTTGAAAGACAACCAGTTTCTATGTCAAAGAGTGTTGAGTGACCTCTGGATGCAGTAACAGACTCGTCATACAACAAAATTTTGATCACTACTGATACTAATGTCAAGTGAAATAAGTCGTGATCGCAGGCTCTAGGTAGTTTCACCTTTAGGCATCCACACTGGCGGTGACCCTAGGCTCCAGATAGCTTCGACTTCAGACATTGACATTGGAAGTGGAAATGGGAAAAATGCTATTGATTGCAGTGTGGAAATGCGATGAAAAAGCAGGGCTGTCATTGTCAAAGCACTTAGACTACCGAAGTGTTGGACCTACAAAGAACATCGAATTTAGTGTTGCTTTTTCATGACAACTACAATGTTTCTTTGAGTCCATAAATCTTTGGATTTTGGGTGTCCTGTGCGATAATGACCTTGACATTAGGCACATGTCAGACATCTATTATCTAACATTGCAGTGTTAATGCAATTGCCATAGTGGACGACATATCAATTGCATTGGCACAAGCAATATTAATTGTGTGATTAATTAACATCCTTGAAGGACATGAATCCCAAACAACGCCTAAAACTTTTCGAACATCCATGTGTTCAAAAAATACATTATTCTATATTTTAAAAAATAAGAAATTGTAGGTGCAAACAACTATGGAATACACCACTACATTAAGGTCTCTTCTAAAGAATGAAATAAAATGATTACATGAAGGTGGTAGTAAAAGGTGATTTTCAGAAACCAAATCATTACCTGAACACACGAAACTTCTTGCAGAAGGTGGTAGTATAAAGTAATCCTCAGAAAGTGTTGCAAAGTCCATAATCCATAATTCCTTCCCATTAACTTTTCCCAGTTACATGTCAATGAAAATATTAGAAAGTTTTGAGAGCGTCATTCCCTGGTTATATACCCACCTTCAAGTAGGAGGAGAATATTCATGCAAAGAGGGGCAAGCTCATCGACCCAGATGCAACCATATGCATAGGAATAGTAAAAAAAATTGTGCAGTGGTGATAAAAAGTTGATTGTATGTGGAGTCTGTTACTACATCCATAGGACCGTGAAAAAAATTTGACAAAGAATATGACCTTATTTCAAGTCTGTTACCACACCCATAAGTAGCTCAACAAACTTTGAAATAAAAACTTCTGTAATTTTAGGATGTCGATTCAACCACCCATACAGTTTCTCATACTTGCGACGATCCAAATTTATAATTTCCTTTAGAGTATATTCGCGAATGGAGTAATATTTCGTGTCATTTCCAAATATTACAGACCATTTTTCAAGCCACAGTATGTGAGACTCCTCTGACGAAAGATAAATTCTTGTGTGGTCTACAAAATTTGATACACTTGCCAATTCCGTGTTGTTGGAAGAAACTATATACTTCAACGAAGGATCATTTTTTAGGTGACCTGAAAGTCTCTTCCAACTCCCAGTAAGAAAACAAAGAATATCAACACACAAATATTCAGGCAGGCCTTTCAACCATCCAAGACATCGAATACAGGGACGACACCAATCACAAGACACTTGATTTTTTTTTTTTTTTTGGGTGTCTAAGTTTTTGTTGGTTAACAAAGTTTTTTTTCGCTCAAAGATGACGTCACATAAAACCATTTCCTCATCTTTCAATTGGGCATGAATGAAATCTCTAAGTTTTCTCACATGTCTATGACCAGGAACATTACAATGAAGGCACCTTAAATCCCAACTCTTCGATGATAGATAGAAATGAGAATAAGTATTTAAAATCAACGTTGGAGGATGATAGATATTCTGTAGATTTTGGATTAATTGGTTTTAATGGTAGATGCCATTTATATTTACGCTTATTAATGCCAATATTTTTGAATATGTGTGTTGAATAGTCGCCAATAGCATGATTTAACATTCCCATATAAAAGAAAATTCTCAAATATGACAACTTTTAACATATGCACAATATTAAAGAGGGACATGACGTTAAGACCTCTGTGGATGACACGCTCGTGGATGGAAGTGTGGTAGTACAATATTTCATTGTTACTATGATGATGCATTTAAAAAACTAAAATAGCCAACACTTTTTTCAAATTCAAAATGGACGCAAAACAAATTATCAGATCCCATAATATTCGTCTGTTTGTGCATTTTAATGGGAGATGTCCTCGAGATTTCCGCTTATTATAGCCATTATTTTTGAACCTGTCTGGTCGATTGTCACTAGTAAAAGCATAACTAATGTGAATTGGGAAGGGTGGAAGGTATCGGGGATGGAGGGGATCAATAAATTCTTTTAACTTTTCTGAACCCGAGAATGCGTGAACCCGCAAAATTTTGAAGACTCGACTAAGTATGGAAAAATAGGTTGGATAGATAGAGTCATCGTAAGTAGAGGTAGGCTTGCAAGTTCGAGGATTCCAGGGTCGAATTGTAGAGAAAGAAATTTTTGGGTGCAATATGTATACCCCGAACACGGGTTACCCAAGTTGGATAGCACCTATCCGCGAACCCGCGTTCATAAAATTGGCTAATTATGTAAATGAACGACGGTCAGTCAGACTCATGATGTGAATATATAGATGGAGATGACGATTTTTCAGTTAGCCACATCAGGAAATCGCGAGCACATAAACGTGACACAATAGAACTATAAACGCATAATAGAGGGTAAGAAAAAAAGGAAAAACAAACAAGTTTAGAAGAAATTGGCTAAGTATGAAAATGAACGACGGTTGGTCGGAATCGTGATGTAAAGATAGAGATGGATCTGACGATTTGTTAGTTTTCCACCCTGTGAACCTGTGACCACAGAAATGTGACAAAGTATAGAACCAAAAACACATAATAGAGGGGAAGAACAAAAGGGAAAAATAAGAAAGTTTACAAGAGGAAAAAGAAAGGGAGAGAACAACTTTATCTCTCACACAACAACTCTTAGTCTCATAACTATTAATCCATAGAAAGAAATTAACTATGGGGAAAACATCGTCAGTTATGAAATATAGTTGGAGCCCCACAAACTCTGGTTCAAGCCATAAGAGATGTTATTTACATCAACTACAAAATTTTTCATATTATTTTATCTTAATAGTATTTTCTAGGGAGCCAACTGTAAAACCATGTAACAACTGATCCAAMTGCATATGTAGGACCCCAACATTGCAAATTTGAAGCAAACAAGAGAAAACAACAAATAAAAACCCAGTTAAGAAGCACCAAAAGGACCAACTGCAGCCGTAGGACCTCAACCCTGTAAAGTTGAATCAAACAATAATAAGCAACATCCAACGAACCAAGAAGCAAGCACCACCCRRCTAACCAGGAATGYCGGTGAAGAAAAATGTTGGYCAAATTCACTGCACACAAGATTGTATCAAAAAATTTGGAGGAAAATGTATAGTAACCCATCTGTTAACCAAAGGTTGTGAGACTTTTCAGGTAAACATTCAAAGCTGCCAAGACCATCCAAAGGCCTGCCATTGTGCAAGCAATTAAGAAAGGTGCCATTTTCACGGATGGTATTTTTCAATACTAGAAACGATCAAAATCCTCTTGTAGTCTATCTTTGTATGTGATTACTATGACTAGAGAAGCAGGACTGTAATGCTATCTTCGTCTTGTTCCTGATTGCCAATGTTCGACACATAACCTACGTCCATCACAACCACAATCACGCATAGGAAAAGGAAATCGTATTTTTTCCTCTCATACAAAGATGTTCTGGAAGAAGATTTTGACTCAGGCATCCCCAACAGTCAAATTTCCCACCTGCAAACTGCAAATAACAAGCGAAGCTAAAAAAGACACCCAAACTTGCCCGTCAATGGGGAATGACATAAGGCCAATGTTCGACACAGAACCTACCTCTAGCACAAGTGACACATATGAAAATGAAATCGTATTTTCTCCTCACATACAAAGATGTTTTGCAAGAGGATTTTGACTCTGACATCCCTAGTAGTCAAATTTCCCACGTGCTAATTGCAAATAGCAAGTGAAGCCAAACACGACACCCAAACCCACCCATCAATGGGGAACGACAAAAGGGAAGTTCCAATCGCGGTTGCATAATCCCAAGCGTGCAAAATGCAACAAGACCAACATGCAAACAAGAACAACAGGAATATGAAAATTAAAAATTAGTGAACAAGCAAGAAGCAAGCATGAACCAGTGAACCAAAAATGCCGATGAAGAACAATATTGCCCATATTCATTGCAGAGAACATTGCATATAAAAAAAAACCCGGAAGAAAATGTATTGTAACAGGCCCGTTAAGTAAACAATTAAGGATGTGAGGAGTGTTAGGTAAAAATTTAAGTCCGTTAGAACTGCTCTGTAAACATTTAAGAAATAATGCAGTGTGGTAGGTCTCTTATGTACAAAAAAACATTTATTATATTATTTTATAACAATAGTTCGAACAATAGAAGTTATGTAAAAAATAAATATATTCAAAGGACAAACTAATATGAAGTCAACTAATAAAAAATTGACTCTCTATCTTCAAAACTTTGGATATCCAAACATTTCAAGAAAAAAATAAAAACTCAGAAAGACCGTATATGATCAAAAACTTTGGATATGCTAAGATATCAAACATTGGGAAGAACGAAGCTGGCAATAAGACCTCCAATCTGTTATCCAATCAAATCATGACATATATGGTATTTTTTATTATATAAAAATCAATGTTTTTAGTTCCCTAGTTCCAACAATAGATATTATGCAAATATTTTTAATCAAAAGACAAACTAATATGAAGTCAACGAATTATCGATTGCTATAATCCCTCTACGCCTTCGACAGGGACTAATAACCTATATGTAGTAAATAAGAGCCACACTCCTATACAAATTCTAACAACTATTCAAAGTCTTAAAATTAATGATAACCTATAGCTGATAAATAAGAGCCACAATTCTATACAAATTCTAACAACTATTCAAAGTCTTAAAATTAATGATTTGTACTTCACAGAATAACAATGAGTAACACAATATACTTGATAAACCTTCAAATCACTGAAGATGCAAATGTAATGTTCCAGTATACAAGGGATTATACAACTAACTCCACCTTTTACCAAAAACACAATCAAATCATATTATAATAATCTTTTACTACTGATTTTATCTTTATCTTCATTTTCACTGGATTAATATATATGTAGCCAATTATAAAAGTGTCAACATCAACCAAACAATGATAAAATATAATAATAATCTTTTACTACTGATTTTATCTTCATTTTCACTAGATTAATATACATATATGTAGCCAATTATAAAAGTGTCAACATCAACCAAACAATGATAAAATATAATAGGATTAAAAACCTTAAAAATTTTCTCTACTTCCTAAAATACAGATCCAAAATTATTCATGTAACTTGTGCACAATAGAGTTTGTAGCTTCCCTTTTGGATCATATTTATTTTATTGTTAGTGATGTTTACTATATTAATATGGAAGATTCAAGATTTTTCAAAAGACATTCTAAGAAGGATAAACATTTTGGGAGTAGTAATTTCATCTTTGAAGCAAGGGTGAATAAATTTCAGTTGATCAAGATGGAGAACTTAGTGAAACATTTCAAAAAAATGTCACAATTTTAGAAAAGTAAAATATTAACCATATATAAGGTCTTACAAAACTTAAAAATGTTAGATTACTGAGAGAGGGTGAATCAATAATAGAGAAATTATAATCCTTTTTAAACCAAATAATCCAAGTGTTATATCAATGTAGAATTATCATCTAATAACGAGCAATGAACAAATGAACAATCATACATATACACAATACACCGGTGTTTTACGTGGAAACCCAAAGAGGGAGAAAACCACATAATGCTTTTTCTTATATGTCTTGAAGAATTACATTCATTGGAAACACCAACTTCCTTTGTTGTTCAGTTGCAACTGGAAGGAGGCTCCAACCCCCTAGTTTCTCATGCTCCAACCTGAGGGAAGCTCCAACTCCCCAATTCTCTGGCTACAACCAGAAGGAGGCTACAACCCTCTATGTTCTCCGGCTACAACCGGAAGGTGGCTACAACCACTTGTCCTTGCCTCGTCCAATCGCCCTGAAGTAGAAGTAGAATGATGGAACCACTGTCACACTATCACTATGAGATATATTGATGTAAACCTGTACCAATAAACCTGAACCATGCATCAACCATGCATCAACCTGCACCTCAACCTGTAATCAACTTGTACCATAAACAAGTGCATCAACCATGCACCAACCTGTACCAAACAACCTGTAATCAAACTGTACCATACATAAGTGAAACCAACCATGTACCAATCATGTTTCAACTACTCATCAACTATGACTCATCAATATGTACCAACATCATCAACTATACACTTCATGTATGTGCCACCTCATCAACTACTTGTCTCAACCATGTACCTTAACCAAAATCCCTCATCAATTTCATCATCCAAATATGATTTGTAACTCTGTAATAGACCTGGTTTATATGATCACATACCTGCAAACCTTCCTTAACTTTGACAACAAGAGACTAACATTTTCATCAAACTTTTCTTTACATGACTAGTTTTGGATTAGTCAACAACCCTAACTTGAAATGATCA
Source organism: Picea mariana (assembly GCA_032191745.1). NCBI lineage: Eukaryota > Viridiplantae > Streptophyta > Pinopsida > Pinales > Pinaceae > Picea > Picea mariana. Next base: position 176,191 of record JASDQU010109613.1, on the reverse strand, counting down.
TAAATTTGTACCTGTAATGAATAAATATCTGAAATTGATACACAATGTTCTTCAATGTGTTTTATGCAATTACTGTAGGTGTCACTACTTGGAACCTCTCAGAAAATGAGTTATAGTAAAAATGGCATACCTTGCTGAATTCTAACTTATTCTAGAGAGCGACGTTGTAGAGCGTGCCCCACACAGAATATTTTTTGAATCCATTTGAAACTATTACAAATCATACTACATATTGTACTCTAACCAATAAATTTGGTCTTACTGAATTTGGATATTTTATGAAGAAGTTATGATGTTTTTACCCGAAACACCCGTTTTTGACTAGTTTCAAGACTAGCCACAAGCCCTATTTTCCACGAAGTGTAACTCCAAAAATACAATGACCCACAAGATGAATTTTTTACCACAGATACTTGGATATGTTTCGTCAATGGAATAGAAATTTCATGGTCTGAATCATTCTAGAAATTGTTTTATTGTGAAAATGATGAGATGACCTGTAAATAACATACCTTAGAAAGTATCATCAAAATAATTTATCCTTCCTTGAATTCCAGCCTTCTTTTCTTCACCTTTCCTTAGAAATTCGGATTAGATATCCTTTGGTTACCTCAGACACCTATATGTATTCAATATTCTCAAGTGTGATTAAAATGAGATATCCTTGCCTCTTATTTATACTCTCCAAGTATCTTCCTTAAAAACATCTTCTAGGTCACTTTGCCCACTTTCCTTATTTTAGGGTTAACCCACTTCTAATTTATCCATTAAATTTATTATTTAAATAATTTATTTTGTATTCACTTTGAATTATAGTACACTCATCACTTCACTTTATTATTTACTTTCTAAAATCTATTAAACCACTTTGACTACTTTGACCTTTTGGGGCTTCTAGATAACATAAGAGGGTCCTCCAACTTCGTAAGGCCACAACTCTCAAACCGTGAGGAGTTATGTGACGTTACACATACCACCATAAATGGACTGACATGTACCATCCATATAGAATAGTATTACCTAAAAATATATCAAAACTCATACAATTGTCCATCAAACAAAATTGGGTCCATTACCCAAACCTGGGTTCTCCAACTTCTCATGGCCATAACTCTCTAACCATGAGGAGTTATGTGACGTTCCAAATACCACCATAAATGGAATGAAAAACACTATCCATCTAGGATAGTTTCACTAAAAAATTCACTGACCTTAGTCTCATTATTCCACAAATAATCATGGTTTCTCTAACCATACTTCTAGGATAACTCAATCCGCAAAGTGTCTTCCCGTGAGGGATTTCACCATAAGGGGACCACTTTGGAGTTAATCCATTTCTACTTATTATCAACCATGACAAGAAAATAATGAGTCATATTTAAATCAAACAAACTTGGGTCCATTAACCAAACGTTTGTGCTACCGAGATTTCTTCAAGGGTTGACTTCAATGACAACCAACCTTGATCAACAATCTCCGCCATTGGAATTGATGGCAACACTCTGATGCAAAACTAAAATTATGTCATGCAATACTGAAGTCATATAACTCATGCTCCCCCTAGAAACATGCCTATGTAATCTGCATCTCTGTGACCATTTCTCCCCCTAGAGCCATGCCTTTTTCCTTTGCATATGATGAATCTCTCCCCCTTTGTCATCAATGGAAAAGGTATCTTTCCATCCGGGGCTGCTCCCCCTACTGAACTATCCTCTTTATGGTTCTTCCTCGTGTACATCTAATATATATAAGATAAGCATTCAAAAGCATTCATTTTGGAGTAGAAATAACTCCGAGTCTCTGGCGATGCTCAAAGGCTTCCCGTGGAAGTGGTTTTGTAAATATGTAAGCCACTTGTTATTTTGTGCCCACATACTCAACTCTGATGTTCTTTTCTACAACTTGTTCCCGTAGAAAGTGATACTTTATTGGAATGTGCTTTGTATTGGAGTGCACCACCGGGTTCTTTGAGATACGGATGACACTTGTATTATCACAATAGATTGGAATGGGCTCATCATACTCAATTTGTATATCTGTCAAAGTTTGTTTCATCCAAAGAACCTGTGTACAACATGCTGCTGCTACAATATACTCTGCCTCGACTGTAGATAGAGATATTGATGATTGTTTCTTGCTTAGTCATGATACTAAACACTCACCCAAGTAGAATGATGCTCCACTGGTGCTTCGTCAGTCATCAATACAACCTACCCAATCTGCATATATGTAGGCAATAAGAGATAGATCCTTTCCTTTTGGATACCATAATCCAAACTCTTTTGTTCCTTTGAGATACCTAAAAATCCTCTTCACTGCTAATACATGTGATTCCTTTGGTGTTTCTTGAAATCGTGCCACCTATCCAACTGCCTGCATTACATCTGGTCTGGATGTTGTCATATATAGTAGGCTGCCAATCATTGACCTGTATTGCCTCTGATTTGTAGACTTCGAATCATCATATTTGCTCAACTTGCAACTGGTTTGCATGGGAGTGATAACTGGTTTGCAATCTTCCATGCCGAACCTCTTCAATATTTCTCTGATATACTTGGTTTGAGAAATAAAAATTACTTGGTTTCTTTGAAATATCTGAAGTCCCATAAAGAAGGATAGTTCTCCAAGTAACGACATTTCAAATTCATTCTGCATATCTTTTGCAAATTTCTGGCTTAACCTGTCATCATCACTACCAAAAATAATATCATCAACATAAACTTCAATTAATAAAATATTACCTTGACTTAACTTGATGTATAGGTTGCTGTCTGCACTTCCTTTTCTGAACCTTGCCTGCTGCAGATACTTATCCAGTCTATAGTACCATTCTCTAGGAGTCTGTTTTAGACCATACAAGGCCTTCTTTAATTTACACACATAATCTGCGTTCTTTGACAACTGAACTCCTTCTAGTTGTTCAATGTAAACTTCTTCTTCAAGTTCCCCATTTAGAAAAGATGATTTTATGTCCATTTGATACATTTTAATATTTTTGGAGCATGCATAAGCTAAAAGCAAATAGATTGATTCCATTCTGGCAACTGGGGCAAATGTCTCTTCAAAGTCAATTCCTTCAACCTGTGCATATCCTTTACATACTAGTCTAGCTTTGTTCCTTGTAACTTTCCCATCTTCATTCAATTTATTCTTGAAGACCCACTTTTTGCTGATCACATTCTTATTCTTTGGTCTTAGAACCAATTCCTAAGTGTCATTTTTCTCTATTTGATCCAATTCTTCATCCATGGCCTTTTTCCAAAATTCATCCTTGTTGGCTTCTTCAAAACAATTTGGTTCAATTGTAGATGAGAGTGCTAGGTGTGTTTGTTCTGTTGAATGGATTCTTCTTCTATTCTCAACTCCTGCATCTTTGTTTCCGATAATCTGATCTGAAGGATGATTCTTTTGTACTCGTTTACTGGGTGTCTTTGGAGACACTTGCTGAAATTTCTCTTATGCTTCTGTCATATTCTCTTCATCTTCCTCTTCTACTTATTTTTCATCTTCTGCTTCTTCTTCTAAGGGCTATTTCATTGATTCATTTTCTTCTTCCTTTGATTCTGGTCTGCATGTTTCATCAATTGTCACGTTGATGCTTTCCACAACTTTGTTCAATCTTAGATTGTAAAATTTGCATGATTTCCTTGTACTTGAGTAACCAACAAGTACTCCTTTGTCCACACGAGAGTCAAAATTTCCCATTCTTCCATCTTCTCTTTTGATATAGCATTTGCTTCCAAAAAATTTGAAGTGCTTCACATTTGCTGGTCTTCCTTTCCATAGCTCGTAAGGAGTTTTGTCAGTGTTGTTTCTGAGAATTACTCTGTTTTGAATGTGAACTGCTGTATGCACTACCTATGTCAAAAAAATATCTGTCAATTTTGAATCCATTAGCATTGTTTGAGCCATTTACTGTACTGTCCTGTTCTTTCTTTCAACAACTCCATTCTGTTGGTGTGTCCTAGCAACGACGAATTGCCTTTTTATTCCATGATTGCTACAGTATTCCATAAATTCATTTGAGGTGAATTCTCCTCCATTATCAGATCTCAAGCATTTGATTCTTGAATCCATCTCATTTTCAACCATTTCCTTGTAGCAGTCATTCTTGTATAATCATCAACTAATAGCATACATTATCTCTCACCTTCTAATCCCTTTGTTGTAGTCAGTCCAACTAGATCAGTATGCACAATTTCCAGTGGTGTTTTCATTGAATATTCCTTTGATTTGAACCTGGTCTTTGTTTTCTTTCCTTGTTGACAATGCTTGCATAAAGTGTTGGTTGGTTTCGTGATCTGGGGAATTTCTCTGACTGCTTTTGTTTTGCTGAATTTGACAAGGTTATCAAAATGCATGTGACCCATTCTTTTGTGCCATAGCCAACTTTCATCTTCCTTTCCTAGACAACACTTTTCATTTCCAATTTCACTTAACACATATATGTTGCTTGAAGTTCTTGCAACTGTAGCAACCAATTTCCCTGTCACATCGGGATTTGTGCTAGAAAATGAAAATTAATTTCGGGTTTCCATGTCATGATAGGAGATCTATGATCCTTAGACTTCCATATACATTGGGATTTGTGCTAGAAAATGAAAATTAATGTCGGGTTTCCATGTCACGAAAAGAGATATATGATCCTTGGCCTTCCATATACTGGAAACGTTCTGAATTGGCTCTTCAGTTCCATTTTTAAGGCTATAAATGGGCCAATTCCGAGCTATGGAAAGAGGAGAAAAACTTCAACTTTGAGAGAAAAGTTGCTCTGGATAAATTATTTACTTCATATTGAGTCTGCATCCCTTTGTCCTTTAAGTATGAACAAAGTGTTCAACCCCCAAGCTCTTCCCTTATTGATTGAGAACCTCATTGTTTCTCTTTTGTGAGCTTGCCTTTAGTGAAGGATAGAAGTGGTGGAGGCCCAACTGGAAGGAACTTAGTTTCTCGGTTCCGAACCGTGCCAACATGGAAGTCTGTAACATTTTCACTTCTGCTGATCATATATTAGTAGAAATACTCTTTTCCCATCCAATTGATATCTTGCAAATATTTGAATTATTATTCCATGGGCATATTTGTCATGTTTATTAATGGATTATGCTATTGAATGTGATAACATCATATAATATCACCATATGCTTGCTCTGCTTGGTTGTTGAGGACTAGTTGTAGGTATATTTCTTTGGGTCGAGTGCTCAATGATGGACTTAATCGAACGTGTTGGACAACTGATAGGGGGGGTGAATCAATTGTTATTGTTCTTAAGCAATTATTCCCATTTTAAACTCTTTACAGAACACTCAATGATGATCACAATAATGCAGGGAAGTAAGCAATATAATATTCAACATCAATCACACACATGAAATACACAGAGACAAATATTCTTGAGGAAACCCATAAAGGGAGAAAACCTCTTCTTCTTGATATGATAAGTAGTATTTATTTTCTGTACATTATTATTCTTATGAGAACCAACTCATTTTGAGGCTACCACATCTGATTTACAAGCAACAACTTGCTGAGAGCACCAACTCTCTTGATTCTCTAGCACCCACTAGAAGGAAGCACCAACTCCCTGAGTATTCCAACACCAACTGGATGGAAGCATCAAATTCCAGTTACATAGGCACCAACCTGTATAACAAAGAACTATAGTTCTCCCTTGCACCATCCTACCACCCTGGTTTTTCTGGCTACAACCAGATGGAAGCTACAACTCCCTGTGTTCAAGTACCCACTTGAAACTCTGAGGACAACATAACTCCCTAGCACCACCCTACCACCCTGAGATATAAATCTTTGTTACATAAATTTATTACAGTGATACACTATTTATCAATGACTTACTAGTCTCATCACTGTTATGCTACACTTCTCTACTCTGCCTGCATTAGTGTCTTCCTGATCGCATCTTCTTGCGATTTATGTTCTTCTACTCTATCTTTGTATGCACACCTCGACTTTCTCTTCATCTCTTAGATATGCATTTTGTTTTATGTATTTCTTCTGCGTTTTATGCTCTGTGCACCATTTCCATTCTCTATGCTACGCCTCTTCTGTGTGCTTCAACTCTTGCGCACAACCTGATTCTTCCCGCATGAATACCTATAAAAAGAAGAAAAACATATTTTCTCTGTTCTGTGTATATTTTTCATCCTAAGTCCTCTGCCAAATCATAAACCTAACTCTTCATTCTCTCTGGCGATCATGCTGAGTTTGTTCTTCATCAATAACYGTTATCCTGAGATTGTTTATCTTCTATGGAAGTTATAGTCTTCGACTCTCTTCCATCTCTCAATTGTCTCTATGATGAGTCTTCACTCCACTGGCAGTTACCTCGAGACTCTTCAAATCCTYTGGTGATTACCCAKAARATCTTCAAATTCTCTGGCAGATACAATCACTCTGTTGTGTCAGTTACAGAGTCATTTTGTCTTCTTTAGCTTCTAATCCCCTTCCTTCACGTGACCATTGACGGTGACTGAACGCCTATTCAAAAGGCGCTTCCTGATCTCCCGAACTCCGAAGTGGAGCTTAGTGACGTGCTAGCTCCTCCCTCGATATGACCTTGGGCGATGAAATCATGTGGCCATGTGTTGGTTACTATTCTCCTCTACTGTCAGAGTTATTGACCCAGGGTTCATGTCTTTCGGGTTTCCAGCAAAGCCTCTAAAACTATCGACCCTCCTGGTAAATCGGAAGGCAACACACTACACAGAGTGCACTGCGCAGTCTCACCCAAGATAGCTTTAAATGGGTGGCTGTAAGACTCAAGTGTTTACAACCTAAGATTGAGTATGAGATAGGGGTTTATTAATACGAGCCATATAATACAAATCGTGATTGCAATCTACTATTACTCACAGGTGTGCATCTATCTTTCGTAGGTTATTTCTTGAACAACACAATCGTATTCCATAACAATGTATTAACTCAGTCATTAAGCATAACCATTAACTACTGAAAGAAAACAAAGATATACATGCATTCATCACATTACACAGATATTACCGTGGTTCACACCCTCCTAAGCTATGTCCACAAAGCTTTGGCTCTTGGTTCTTTTATTATGGTAGTTCTGCATCTCCAGTGCCGCGTGCTTACAATTCCCTCAGATGGGTAAGATCTGTATGAGGTGAACTAGATTGCACCAGGCTCCACAACCTACGATCTAATCCTCAGATCTTCCTTCTCTCCTCTGTTATTATCTCAACAACTTCGATAGAACATTACAAAATCTAATTAATACAAAAGTGAATCAACCTCTATATGATACTTGCATATCTTTATTTATATATATCAAGCTCTTCAACCATTTAAAATGTATTACCAAAACCCTAACCCTACCGATGTTAGGTCTTCCTCCCATGCATGCATGTTGTTCTTCCTTCCACTGTCACTTTCCTTGTGCATGCTATCTTGAATGCACGCGTGCTATGTTACCTTCCAACTGTTACTTCTGTTTCTGCATGATTTCCTTCCCATCCTTCTTTCCACTTCATCATGGTGCCAACACGCCCCCAACACTGACATTTGACTCATCCTGAGTCACCTAATCCTTCTGATCTTCTTCGATATCCTTGGTGATCATCTGGAAATTTTCCTTGAGCTCTGCTGCTTTTGTTAGCGTCTGCGCGGTCTTATCCTTGATGGTGTCTACTACATGAACTGTCACTTCGTCGCTCAAAAATCTTGCACATTCAGCCTAGGTCTGTGCTATCTATGTTTTAGCTCCTTCTGCCTATGCGAATATTTTTTCTACCCGTTCCTGTAGTGGCTCTATTTGAGCTTGATGCTCCTGTTTCTGTGTTTGCACAGTGATTAGTTCTGCCTGCATCTTCTTCATCTCTTGCATCCCTTTGACTCATTCTGGGATTGGTATGGTCTTCTACCTCTGCTTAATTTCTTGGATCGTTGCATTGATTCTTTCCTCTTCCTTGTCCCACCTTTGGACATGTGGGTCCTCCTCCAACCTTGTCTAAAGTTGCCCTGCTTTATCGATCAATTCAGCTGTTGTGCTAACCTGCTGTTCCATCTCCTGCAGCTGCGATGTTGCTTCCTACTTCCTCTGCTCCTTCACTGCCCATGGAGTGGTTGGTGTGAGTTGTTCGTGGAGATTCTCGATCTCCTTATGATACTGATCAATTGCCTACGCGATCTAGTCAATATTTCTTGCTACTCGGTGTTCATTCCCTTGCGCGATACTTGGGATTTTCTCAAAAATTCCTCCCACTCTTCATTCCATTTCATTCTCGCATTCTTTTTCCTCCTGAGTTTCGAGCTTGGCCTACTCACAGAATTTTTCTAGCGCCTCTCGCTTCTTTGTTGCTTGCTGTAGCTTGACTAAGTTTTTATGTGCACGAGATTGTATCTCGTGGTCGACGCTAACTTGAAATTTGTGTAGTTCCCTTGATGGCATCCATGTCAATATCAATTGGATGTGGTCCAAATCCTTCAAGGGTGTCTGCCCCACGATTTCATCCATGCGCAACATGTTAGGTTTGATGTAAATCATTGCGTTTGCGTGTGGCATGAAGTGGATTGAGTCTCGTTATTCTACCTCCACTCTTTATTTGGTATGTATAGTCGGTGGCTCTATGTCTCTGCTGCTGCTTACTGTCTGTGCTTCCCTAAATTTCTTGAGGAATTGTCCTATTTCTATCAACGCTTTTTGCAGTTTATCCCTATGGTGTGCTGCATGATCAAAATATTTTGCTAAGCAATCCTATACCATTATGTCGATTATTTCCCCATCGTCCTCCGTGATCATATAGTCTGGCGATGCTTGTCGTGCCTTTGATTTCTTACGCACACCTCTTTCTTACGTGGCTGGTCTCTTATTTCCCCCTGGTTCTTGTGTGATGGGGTTTGGGGTGGTCTCTCTCGCTCCCTTAGCTTGTTTTGGCTGTCTGTTGGTTGGATGTGTAGTCTCTTTCTTCCCCTTCTAGGTCCCTGTCTGCTTTGACCCTTCATCTTCCTGAGTCAGCTTGCCTTGGCTCGTTCGTGGTTTCTTGGGCACTTGGATTTCTGGAGGCTACATTCCCACCTATTTTGCCTCTCCTTCTATTGTTATTTTCGGTACTTCCCGGGTAATGGCTGGGATCCTCCATTCATCAGGCCTTTCGATGATGACCATGTAGATATCACCCTATATGATGTAGTAGCGCATCTGTAGCCACTGTTTATCTGGATCCTGCCTTGGTTGTATCCACATTGTCTGTCTTGTGGCCCGGAAATTGGTGATGTCCCCATATCATGTGATAGCCTCTGGTGTTATTCTCCATGATCGACTGATAGCTTATTGTATATCCCATAGGTATGCTTCGAATATGATTTCGTTCTCCCTCTTATGCCTGGCCTACAGCCCAGATCTCAGTAATAGGTATCTTGCTCTCGTTGACTATGGTCAGGTACAAAAAATTACATACCTTGGTTCTCGCCATCCCATGAAGGCTATCAGGGTAATCAACCATGAGTAATGAAACTCTGTGCCTAGGTCCTACACATCCTTCCAGTCCTCTTGAAATAAGTTCAATAGATATGGTGCTCAACTCATAGATGTGCCTTCTGCGCACTGAGTTGCAACTTCAATGACTCATGCTGGTACTTCCTCTTTGTGGCATTTTCTGAGCAATTTGCAAGCTAAGATATTTGCGCCCAATTGTGTGGCTGTGTTGTTGATTCGTTTGATTATGATGCCCCTCATTCCTTTGGCAGTGCCATATTTGTTCTTCATTTCTTCTGCCAACGCTTTCTCCTTGGATTTGTCATCCAGAATCAATGTGAGATTGATACCCCAGGTTGGTAACCCCGTGATTTGTGCAATAAGCTCAAAAGTTACGGGGACGGGTTTATCCAACCATAAGTCCCCTCCATTTGTGACTGCTAATAGCTTCTTGACGCATGCTGTTGCGTACTGGCCTCTGCCAAAATGTGGTAGCTTCAACAAACCTAAGTTTCCTGTTTTGTCCAGCACAGCTGCCCACTAGTGTGGCTGGCTAATCGTTTCTCCAAGTTGGTTTACGACTATGGTCTGCATAAAGACCCTCTGTGCAAGTTCTAGGAACTTGGTTTCGTTTGATACGTCATGGTAAAAAATACTTGAGCTTCCCTACATGACCCAATAGCTATGGTTCTACCTGTACTTCAATTGGTATGTGTGGTAGAACAATTTATGCTGTAGGTTTCTTACAGGGTGAGCTCAGTATCTGAACTCTGTCTTCCTACTGTGGTGGTTGGTTTGAAGTTCCAACAACTTCTAGTTATTCCCCCATCAGACATTCTGGCCAAGCTGAGGCATTCGCAGTGGTCTCCTCTGCTAGTTGACCTGAGATGGTCATTTGTGACTCGTCTGGTTGCACCGGTGCTTCCAGATATTGTGCCGTTCTGCTAACCTCCAGGGATGCTTTGGTGCTTTTTGGCTGCACTTCTTGATGGATTTCCACTTCCTCGTTCTGAGGTGCCTGCGCCATTGCCGGCGTATCCACTTTCATGGCCTATGCTTGTGGCTGCGGAATCTCTTCCAATATTAGTGTGGAGTTCACCAATATCCTCTATGGGGATGGGATTTAGTCAATGTTGACGATCTCTAACTACTGCTGCTCATTCTCTTCCAGTGGTCCTCGTGACCTAGTTTGAACCCTGGTCAGTCTAGCTATCTGGCTTGCTTCTGATGGATTTGGTGGTGTCATAGTGGTGATTGTCTAATGTTTGCTAAGTTCAAATAAATTCTGGTAGTTTTGTGGTCTCGCTCTATTCGTTTCAGTTG
>JASDQU010109613.1:117327-141184 GCA_032191745.1 Picea mariana | reverse complement strand
GACAATACATACAAGTTGCTGGTGGAAGTGGATATTCCCATGCATAATGTCCCAGTTGCTGACAATTGTGACATGTGACTGGTCCTCTACTACGTCAGAAACCTCCTCTGGCTTGTCCTCCTCCTCGTTAGCCTGCTCGGTCACCTCTCGGTGTGTTATACTGTGGTGCCTGATTTTACTGCGCGGTATTGTACTGGGGTTGTGCCAGGTTATACTACGGCTGCATGTTATTGTATGGTTGTTTCACAATATTGTACTGCTGCTGCATAGTTTTGTACTACTGCTGCGCAGTATTGTATGGAGCTGGGGCTTGATTAAACTGTGGTGCTTCTTGCCCAGTCATCATTTCAGTCTGTACCCTGTATGCATCTGATGTTATTTTCTGCATCAGCTCCATAGTTCTGTAATATTTGTCATTGTGGCCTACTGACTTACAAAAGGTGCAATATGAATTATTTGGAACTGTCTGGTATTTATGCATCATCGTGCAGTGATAAGGGTCGTGACCCAGTTTCTTGCATATTTCACACCATAATCCTCCCCGTGGTAGTGGATTTGGAATACCTGTTGCCATATACTGCGTGAATGTTGGGCATTATTTCTTGTGGTGTCCTTCCATCCTGCATGCGGTGCACTAAACGACTTCTCGTTTGTCCTTGTTCTTATTCTGGTTCATCGGAAATGTTAGATTCTTCAAATCCTCAATAGTTGGGTCCGTCTACTAGTCAATAGCCTATGTCAAAAATTTCTATTGTCGTAAGGGATATTTTAAGTGTGGGAGTAGTGAGTTGACAAATAGGTGCCAATGCTGCATCTTGGTCATAAGGTATTTTATTTTTCCCTTTAGCCGCTTGAATCTCTGGTCAATATCCCATACAGATTCTCCTGGTTTCTGTCTTATCTCAATAATCTCGTTCATGTACTGATCCTCTAAGCTTGACTTCTGGAACTCATTGATCAGTAGCTTCTTAATGTTTTCCAGTGTCCTCGTCAACCCAGGGGAGATTTTTGTGTCTAGACTCATGTACCATTCTAGTGCGTGGTTTCGTAGCATAATCTCTAGCTGCGCGTGCTTGGTATCTTCATCAATGATATGTTTTTCCTCCCAGATCTTTGCACAAATGAACAAATTCTTCTCAGGGTCTTATGCTGCTTCTCCTCGAAATTCTGGTAATCTGATAGTGGGATCGTGTCCTGCCATTCTGAATATTGAACTACTTCCTCCTCTACATGGTGTAGATACTTCACTAGTGCTACCTGAACTAGCTCCTCCAGTTGTTGCTCCTAGGGTAGATGTACTTTGTGCTGTCGAACTTCCTCTGAACTTCGGTTGTCTAAACGGTGGTGTTCTCTTTGGTGTATTAGTCACACATGAGTTTATGGGTTCCACACTCACATTAATATGGATAGGATGGCTTCCTTCTCCTCCCATTCTTGGGACTCTCGTCTTCCTCTCATACGTTGCACACAAGATTTCCTCAATCTGCTCCACAACCTAGATATACTCTACCTCTTCCTCATCACTCACCAAGCCTTCCCTCGTGACTACGACTCTCTTCTTGGTATTCACCTTATATTGGTAGGGTACTCCGCTACGCGTCATTTATGATGATGCCAAGATCCACTTGAGTTGGTTGTCATCCATCATGAACGGGTCCAAGGGTTCCTCCTCCTTCCTGCCTTTATCCTCACCTCTTTCCATTTATCTCCTCTCTGTCAGTGTTTCCCCCCCTTCCCCCATGCACATAGGGAACTTTAGCTGTCTAATTCCATTATCATTACACCTTTGTTATATAGCAGTATCTTAATAAATTCATACAAGGATTGAATGTACCTTCCTCAAGGTCCACATAGAAATTCTTTCTCTGCTGCACTGTATGACTTCACTGTGTCAACTGCAAATTCGATGATGAAACCTGTCACAATACTGCCAAGACAAAATTCTACTGCGCGGGTGAATTTTTTGTTCACCTACTATAACTGCTCAATTTGTACCTGAGTCCAATCTAGCTATCGGATCCGGTTCGTCACATGGTTATCCTTCAACCTTAGTATCCACTCCTGTAGTAGATGTGGGAAATCACAGAAAAAGACTTCGTGTAGATCAGTAAACATGTATTTATCTAGATATTTGCGAGGTGTGATTCTAGGGTTTCTATTGTCTTTCTATGCAAACTCTATCTCTTTGGTTCTCAGCCAACCTTCCATTTCTACTTTTGTGGGGTTCCAAGGTCTCAACATTCCCTTCTAATGTCTCATTGGTCTTCTTGTTTCGCTGTTTCTTTTCTCGTTCAATCTATCTCATCTACTCAGTCCTCTCTTGTTTCTTCTAACACGACAACATAACCATTTGTTGGTTACTACTCTCTTCTACTGTCAGAGTTATTGACCCATGGTTCATGTCTTTCGGGTTTCCAACAAAGCCTCTAAAACTATCAGCCCTCCTAGTAAATTAGAAGGCAACACAGTACACAGAGTGCACTGTGCAGTCTCACCCGAGACAGCTTTAAATGGGTGGCTGTAAGAATCAGGTGTTTACAACCTAGGATTGAGTATGAGATAGGGGTTTATTAATACGATCCATATCCAATGAATCGTGTTTGCAATCTACTATTACTCACGGGTGTGCATCTATATTTCGCAGGTTATTTCCCGAACAACACAATCATATTCCATAACAATGTATTAACTCATTCATTAAGCATAACCATTAATTTCTAAAAGAAAACAAAGATATACATGCATTCATCACATTACATAGATATTACCGTGGTTCACCCCCTCCTGAGCTACGTCCACAAAGATTTGGCTCTTGGCTCTTTTATTATGGTAGTTTTGCATCTCCAGCGCTGGGTGCTTACAATTTCCTCAGATGGGTAAGATCTATATGAGGCAAACTAGATTGCACCAGGATTCACAACCTGCGATCTAATCCTTAGATCTTCCTTCTCTCCTCAATTCTTAGCTCAACAACTTCGATAGAACATTACAAAAGCGAATCAAACTCTATATGATACTTGCGTATCTCTATTTATATATATTGGGCTCTTCAGCTATTTAAAATGTATTACCAAAACCATAAACCTATCGACGTTAGGTCTTCCTCCCATGCATACATGTTGTTCTTCCTTTAGCTGTCGCTTTCCTTGTGCACTCTTTCTTGCATGCACGTGTGCTGTGTTACCTTCCAGCTATTACTCTGTTTCTACATGCTTTCTTTCCCATGATCATCCTTCTTTCCACTTCGGCTTGGTGCCAACACCATGCAATTGCTGGCATGGCCAACGGTGGTTTGAGGTCAACCCTCTTTTCCCCCAACAATTCACTACCAGCCTCCATGTGTCCTTTCTCCAAAACCATGGTTTCGATTGCATCCTGCTCATGCAAAATTAAGACATGAGCATGTTCTGGCCCCACAATGCGATGGGACCGTCGATCTCATGATCTTGATGGTGCTCCTTCAATCAACGACTCCGATCTATCTTCTTTTCTTGCCTTATTTCCTTCGTCCATGCGCGATCCTTAGTCTTAACAACCAAGTGACATGTCGCCCTCCAAATCGACAGACGAGATCGATTTTACCTTTTAGGCTTCGGGAGTCTCGATTCTCAAACTATGATTTCTTTGCGGTGCTTCCACCTGGAGTTCATGATCTATCGACACATGGTCTTCTCGAATCGAACGATTGAGATTCACTTTAGGTTTCCAGGGTCCGGGAGTTTCAAATCTCTAACCTCACTTTTTCCATACACCAAAGTTCTAGAGTTGACAATCCATTGATGCGTGTCCCTCTTGGATCAACGATCCTCAGTCACTTTAGGAATTTGACCTTTCAACCAGATCAGACGGTTTATTTCATGAAAACAAATCAATGGTCATATTTGATCCTTACACTCATCCTTTCATTGTTCAGTCCGACGGCTAGGACTTAATCAATCATTGAGATGGACGACTGCCAAAACTTCTCCCTTCGGAACTTCAGGATTTCAACTTTTCAAATTTACACTATCCTTCCACTATACTATGATCAACGGTTGAGAATACACCCGAAGTGATCTTTCAGATCGGAGGACTCGTGTCGTTGCTGACATGGTCTACCACATGTCCTTGCTGAAGTGGTCTACCGCATATCCTTGCTAATGTGGTTTGTTGACGTGATCTGATGACATAGATATTCTTGATCTAACGGTCATTGTCTGTTCCACAGATCTGATGGTCTTTATTCATTTTGGATTTCCGGCTCTCCAGGCTTCGGTTTTTTCAAATCTGAAGCTGAAAAATCTGAAGTGATATTTTTCTGGAGCTTAATCTCACATATTTATACCCTAACTAAATGTTGTTCATCGATCATGATATTGGATCGATGGCTCGATCTATCTGCGATGAAAATCTTATAGCTTATCCCGTCCTTCCACTTAGAATGATCCAACTGATGATGTAAATTCACATAAATGAGATCTCAGATATTTTAGCTTGCTTATCCTATCCTTCCACTTTAAAATGATCTGACGGATGACGAGAATTTGGGTTTGATCCAATGATTTACATGTATTTGGATAATCAAATTCTCAACCCTTTAGCTCCTCTTATCCTATCCTTCCACTTAAAGTGTTCCGACGGTTGTGAATATTCTCGAAGAAGATCAACGATCAAGGATGGTTGTGGAACCACAACTTGCGAGTGATTTAACTCGTCACCAAAACTCTGAATTTGAAGTTGTGCGCTGTTGGTGAGTCAACCATAATCGTCGATCTTCGAGGCTATAATATCTAACGGTCCTGACTAATTGCGGGATTGGAACTAGTGCGATATTTAATTCTCCTTCCGATCTCCACAATCTATCCCTGCAGTTGATATGGCGATTGCGCATCCGATGGTAATAACTCAATCCAACTTAATCTAATCGCTTGTTGGATCAACCACAGTCATCGATATCCAAGTCTATGAGATCTAACGATCTAGAACAATTGTGGGATTGGAACCAGAGAGATGTTTAATTCTTCTTTTTCTCCTCGCAATTCATCCTTGTAGTTGATCCGGCTTGTAGATCCAATGGTCACAATCCTCCAATGGTCCTCAAGCCCAAAGTCACTCATATGACCGATGTCTGTTATATGAGACGATCAACACTGTCAATTTATTGATCGGATGACTACTGAGGCTTCTCACCCTGAGCTTACGATCTCTTTGACTTAGAAGGTTTTCTGAGTGTTCAAAGGTCTCAACCTTTTCTCCTTCTGTGAGTCCTGATGACTTTGGGTCTCATCTATGCATCTGAAAAATGATATCTCTCTTGAGATTTGGAAATGAAGTTAACCTCGGCCCTGGTGCACACTTGCGCTCTATGTGCAACTCTGCGCTATTCCTCCCGAGCTTGATTCCTTCTGCAAACTCACAGATTCTAAGGAATCTTTCACATGCTCCTTGTGCCTTCATGATAACCTCTAGATATCTAGAAAAGCCAACTCTTTGCCCTGTGCTCATGCTCCTGAGCTTGTAGAAAACAATTTCTCATGGTCTCCTACTTTCTTGTTTTCCATCATTACTGCCAATATGCCATTGTTGTTGTTGTTCTTGGCATCAATRAAAAGCACACTCTACCTATAAACATGCCAACAATCTCCCCCTTTGGCATTGATGGAAACCTTGAAGCACTACTCTGTTCTCTTTAGACCTCCAACTGTAGCATCCAGACCACACCTTTTCTGCCATTTTGACATCAATGTCAAAGAAAAMATGCTCCCCCTAAGCTATTGCAGTACTTTTCRGAGGTATCAGATATTCAACCAACACATACTCCCCCTGATAGGATGAAATATCTTATTTCAGTCCTGCAGAGTATTTGTATCTAACTCAGAATCTTCTCCTTCTGATTCTTGGACCTGTTCATCTTTAGCTTCAGCTGTGTCCTCTATAGCAGACTCAATATTGCTCACCTCTCTTACTGGGATTCCTTCATCAACCTCTCAACTACTCCATTTTGCTGTGGAGTTCCTGAGATTGTGTATTCTCTCTTGATCCCATGTTTATCAAAAAATTCCTTGAAATCACTTGACATAAATTCTCCTCCTCTATCTGAACTTACTTATTTTAACCTGTTTTCTGTTTGATTCTCAATTAAATCTTTAAATATTTTAAATTTCTCAAATGCTTCAGTTTTTTTTGAGAAAATCAACCCAAGTGAGTGTGAAGTAATCATCAATGATCAACATGAAGTAGTTTTCCTTCCCCATGCCTTCCTGTCTTGATGGTTCACATAAATCCATATGAACTAATTGGAGTGGTTTCTCTATTGAAGTAGAGCTCTTTGGATTTAATCCATGTCCTAGTTAGCTTTCCTACTTGGTAGGGTTTACACACAAAATCTTGTGGCTTTGATAATTTTGGAAGATTTTTTACATCCTCAAGATTTTTGAGCTTGATTGAGTGGTCAGACTTTATATTTCCAAATCTCCTATTCCATAGCCATCTTTCATCATTTTTTCTTAGATGACACTCTTATCTATCTTCTTCCATCACACATGCATTATTATCTATCCTTATGTCTTTAGCCACCACTTGTCCCGAGTTTACATTATTTACCTTACAATCTTTGGAAGTGAACACCTCTTCATAGCCTCTATCACAAATTTGACTTACACTGAGAAAATTAAGTTGTAGACCATCTACAAGCAGAACATCCTGGGCATCTCCTTTTCCATTACTCAAACTTGCCATCCATTTACCCTATATTTTACCTGGTTCATCATTTTCAAAGGTCACATTTCTTGTTTTTATTTTACTTATAGACAAAATCTTATCCTTGTCTCCAGTCATGTGCTTGGAACATCCACTGTCGATATTCCAGGGATCTTTTTGTTTTTGAGTTGAAAGTACTAGAACAAATTTTTCACTATCTTTCTTTTTCAATGTGCTGGCATTTCTAGCTAAGAGCTTTATCCTTGGATCTGCTTTGTAATTCTTTAGATGGAAATTTGCAGTTTTTTGGCTGAAGTTATGACAATTATAGCATTCGAGATCATCATTCAATAGGTCAAAGAGATTGGTGCAATGTTGTTTACTCATTGGTTGTTTAGTTCTATGTTGCAAAGATTGTTTGTTTCTTGATCTCCTCAGTTGCATGTCTCTAAACTTAATTTGACAATTTGCAATATTATGACCAAAATTAGAGTAGTTAAAAAAGTAACCATGGAATAAATTTTGGTACCTGAAGGATGGCCTTCTTCTTGGCATTTGTTGCTCCATCTGCTGATGTCTTAGTTTTTGATCAGGGATCATATTGTCCTCATTAGCTGTTGGTGGCATAGTATTCACATGGTCTGATTGTCTAATGAATTGGAACTTGATCATCTTTACTGGCTCTTTGCTTTATGGCTGCTTGCTGCTTGAACGACTTACATAGCCTAAGCCAATATTCAACAAAGGAGATCTCTGTTTTCTCAGAATGCCAATTAGTTCTACTAAGGCTTTAATGCTTGGAATGTTTTGGAGATATAATGCTTTAAACTTCTCCATCTCTTTCCTAGTTTTTACTACCTCTTCTTCCAAGGCTTCACATATTTCCTTCTTCTCTGATAACTACTGTTTCAGAGTGTTCTCTATTTTCTTTGCCTCTTCTAACTCCACTTTTAGTAGGGCAAAGTCTTCATCAGGTTTTTTACCATTATTTTCAAACTGCATCAACAATTGCTTTTGTTTTCTCTTCTTAAGTCTGAGTCTTCCAATCTCTTTTAAATCACTGAGTAGTTCACCTTCCATATCAACCACAACTTCTTCATCATTAACATCACTTCCCGTGCTCTTATTATCATAATCCTCTTTGGCCATAAGCATAAAGTCATTAACTTTATCTTCACAAGAAGGGTCACTATCTGTGTCTCCTGAAAAGTCATCATTGTTTACACATAAACTTTTCTTTTTAACAAATCTCTTGGATTTGTACTTCTCTTCACCTTCATATTTCTAGTCCTTCTTGTGTGGACACTTAGATGCAAAGTGACCTATATTTCCACAGTTAAAACATTTGAGGGGCAACTTACCTTGATACTTGCTTGATCCTTTCTTTAGTCTTCTCACAAATTTTTCTTCAATTTCATCAGGCTCAAAATCCTCATTCTTATATGCTTTAAATGATGCTTCTCTAGAGGTGGGTTTATCTTTAACTATCCTCATTTCATATGCAGTCAACGTTCCTAGAAGTTGATCAAAAGGCAGAGCTTTTAGATCATTAATTTCTTCTATAGCTGAGACCTTTGGGTTGAACCTATCTAGTAGAGATCTCAAAATTTTTTGAACTAAAAATACGTCTTCAATCTTCTCACCAAGACCCTTCATGGAATTCACAAGCTCCTCAACTCTTAAGAAAAATTTATTAACTGTTTCATCCTCATTCATCTTTAGTTGTTCGAACTGTAATCTGTAGGTTTGAATCTTGGCATCCTTTACCTTCTCATTACCTTCATAACTGCTAATGAGTTTGTCCCACATTTCTTTGGCAGATTCTAAGTGCATAACTTTTACAAATTCTTCTTCTGTAAGACCACTCAAAATATCATTCATAGCCTTAGAGTTGAAGATGAATTCTAGCTTGTCATATTTATTAGCTAGTACAACTGGCTTTACTTAACCACTCTCTACCACATCCCAGACATTTGCATCTAAAGCCATTATGTAGGTTCTCATCCTAATTTTCTAGAAGGCAAAGTTTGTTCCATTGAACAAAGGGGTCTTGTTGGTTGAAGTTCCTTCATGGCTAGTCATGTTTAAGCTCTAGGATCTACCCTTAAATAAAGGGAACTGGCTTTGATACCAATTTTTGGACAACTGAGAGGGGAGGGTGAATCAGTTTTTACTCTTCTTAAACAATTATTACCATTTTAAACTCTTTACATAACACTCAATGATGATCACAATAATGCAGGGAAGTAAGCAATAGAATATTCAACATCAATCACACACATGAAATGCATAGAGACATATATTCTTGAGGAAACCCATAAAGGGAGAAAACCTCTTCTTCTTGATATGATAAGTAGTCTTTATTTTCTGCACATTATCATTCTTGTGAGCACTAGCTCATTTTGAGGCTACCACCTCTGATTTACAAGCAACAACTTGCTGAGAGAACCAACTCTCTTTATTCTCTAGCACCCACTAGAAGGAAGCACCAACTCCTCGAGTGTTCCAACACCAACTGGATGGAAGCATCAACTTCCAGTTACACAAGCACCAACCTGTATAATAGAGAACAATAGTTCTCCCTTGGACCACCCTACCAACTTGGTTTTTATGGCTGCAACCAGATGGGAGCTACAACTCCTTGTGTTCAAGCACCCACTTGAAACTCTGAGGAAAACAATCCTCCCTAGCACCACCCTATCACCCTGAGATATAAGTCTTTTTTACAGAAATTTATTACAGTGATACAATATTTATCAATGACTTACCAGTCTCATCACTATTCTGCTACACTTCTCTTCTTTGCTTGCATCAGTGTCTTCGTACTCACATCTTCTTGCGATTTCTATTATTCTGCTCTGTGTCTGCATGCGCACCTCATATTTCTCTTCATCTCTTATATATGCATTTTGTTCTATGTATTTCTTCTATGTTTTATGCTCTGTGCACCATTTCCATTCTCTGTGCTACGCCTCTTCTGTGGGCTTTAGCTTCTGTGCACAACCTGCTTCTTCCCACATGAATAACTATAAAAAATAAGAAAAACATATTTTCTCTATTCTGCGTATATTTATCATCCCAAGTCCTCTGCCATATCACACCCCTAACTCTTCATTCTCTCTGGTGATCATATTGAGTCTGTTCTTCATCAATGGCCGTTATCCTGAGATTCTTTGGCTTCTCTGGCAGTTACAGTCTTTGAATCTCTTACATTTGTCAATTGTTTCTATGATGAGTCTTCATTCCACTGGCAGTTACCTCAAGACTCTTCAGCTCCTCTGGAAATCACCCTGAATCTCTTCGAATTATCTGGCAGATGCAATCACTCCATTTCATTAGTTGTAGAGAGTTATTTTGGCTTCTTTGGATTCTAAGCCCCTTCCTTCATGTGACCATCAACGGTGACCAAACACCTATTCAAAAGGCACTTCCTGATCTCCCGAACTCTGAAGTGTATCTTAGCGACATGCTAGCTCCTCACTCGATATGACCTTGGGCGATGAACTCATGTGACCATGCTATTGCGAGCACGACCAAAGGTGGTTTGAGGGAAACTCACTTTTCACCTCGCAATTCACTACTAGCCTCCATGCGTCCTTTCTCCAAAAATGTGGTTTCTATTGCAGCTCGCTCATGAAAAAATAAGACACAAGCATGTTCTGGCCCTACAATGCGATGGGACTGTCGATCTCACGATCTTGACGGTGCTCCTTTGATCAATGAATCCGATATATCTTCCTTTCTTGCCTTCTTTCCTCCATCCACACATGATCCTTAGTCTTAACGAATAAGTGACATGTGGCCCTCCAAACCGACAGACGAGATCGATTTCACCTTTTGAGCTTCATGAGTATCGATTATGAAACTCTGCTTTCTTGATGGTGCTTCCACCCGGAGTTCACGATCTATCGACATGAGGTCTTCTCAAATCGAAAGATTGATATTCACTTCAGGTTTCTGGGGTCTGGGAGTTTCAAATCTCAAACCTCACTTTTCCCATACACCAAAGTTTCGGAGTTGACAATCCATTGATGCGTGTCCCTCTTGGATCAACGGTCCTGGTTCACTTCGAGAATTTTACCTTTCAACTAGATCGAACGAATTATTTCACGAAAACAAATCAATGGTTAGATTTGATCCTTACAATCATCCTTTCATTGTTCAATCCGATGGCTAGGACTTAATAAATCATTGAGATGGACGACTGTCGAAACTTCTACCTTCAGAACTTCGAGATTTCAACTTTTCAAACTTACACTANGATTATGAAACTCTGCTTTCTTGATGGTGCTTCCACCCGGAGTTCACGATCTATCGACACGAGGTCTTCTCAAATCGAAAGATTGATATTCACTTCAGGTTTCTGGGGTCTGGGAGTTTCAAATCTCAAACCTCACTTTTCCCATACACCAAAGTTCCGGAGTTGACAATCCATTGATGCGTGTCCCTCTTGGATCAACGGTCCTGGTTCACTTCGAGAATTTTACCTTTCAACTAGATCGAACGAATTATTTCACGAAAACAAATCAATGGTTAGATTTGATCCTTACACTCATCCTTTCATTGTTCAATCCGATGGCTAGGACTTAATAAATCATTGGGATGGACGACTGTCGAAACTTCTACCTTCAGAACTTTGAGATTTCAACTTTTCAAACTTACACTATCCTTCCATTGTACTATGATCAATGGTTGAGAATGCACCTGAAGTGATCTTTCAGATCAGACGACTAGTGTCCTTGCTAACATGGTCTACCACATGTCCTTGATAACATGGTCTGCCACATATCCTTGCTGACGTCGTTTGCTGACATGATCTACTGATGTAGATCTCCTTGATCTAACAATCATCGTATGTTCTCCATATCTGATGGTCTTTATTCATTTCAGATTTCCGGATCTCCGAGCTTCGGGTTTTTCAAATCTCAAACTGAAAAATTTGAAGTGAGATTTTTTCGGAGCTTAACCTCCTCACATATTTATACCCGAACTAAATGCTATTCATCGATCATGATCTTGGATCGATGGATCGATCTGTCTACGATGCAACTCTTCTAGCTTATCTCTTCCTTCCACTTAGAATGATTCAACGATTGATGAAAATTCGCATAATTGAGATCTTAGATATTTTACCTCGCTTACCCTATCCTTCCACTTTAAAATGATTCGATGGCTGAAAGGAATTTAGGTTTGATCTGACGGCTAAAGGGTATTCAGATAATCAAATTCTCAACTCTTTAGCTCCACTTATCCTATCCTTCCACTTAAAGTGATTCGACGGTTGTGAATATTCTCGAAGAAGATCAACGATCAAGGAAGGTTGTGGAACCACAACTTGCAAGTGATTTAAATTGTCACCAAAACTCCACAACTTGAAGTTGTGCACCGTTGGTGAGTCAAACACAATCGTCAATATTCAAGGCTATAAGATTTGATGGTTTTGACTAATTGCAGGATTGGAGCTAGCGTGATATTTAATTCTCCTTCCAATCTCCACAATCTATCCCTGTCGTTGATCTGGAAATTGTGCATATGATGGTTACAAATCAATCCAACTTAATCTGATCACTTGTTGGATCAACCACAATCATCGATATCAGAGTCTGTGAGATCTGACGATCTAGACCAATTACGATATTGGAACTAGAAAGATGTTTAATTCTTCTTTCGCTCCCCGCAATTCATCCCTGCCATTGATCTAGCTTGCAGATCCGATGATCACAATCCTCCAGCGGTCCTCAATCCCACAGTCACTCATATGAATGACGTCCGTTATATGAGATGATCAACACCGTCAATTTCTTGATCGGACGGATGTTGAGGCTTCTCACCCTAAGCTTACGATCTCTTTGACTTATAAGGTTTTCTGAGTGTTCAAGGGTCTCAACCTTTACTCCTTCTGTGAGTCTTGATGACTTTGGGTCTCGTTTGCGCATCTAAAAAATTATATCTCTCCTGAGCTTTGGCAATGAAGTTAACCTTGGCTCCGACACACACTTATGCTTTGCGTGCAACTCTGCACTATTCCTCTGGAGCTTGATTCCTTCTGCAAACTCACGGATTCTAAGGAATTCTGTGCATGCTCCTTGCTGCCTTCATGATAACCTCTGGCTATCTGGAAACTCCAACTCTCTTCCCTATGCTCTTCCTCCTGAGCTTGCAGACAACAATTTCTCATGGTCTCCTTCTTTCTTGTTTTTCATCATTGCTGCCAATATGCCATCGTTGTTGTTGTTCTTTCCATCAATGAAAAGCACACTCTGCCTATAAATATGCCAATAGAACGTCTGGATGAGGTAGGCCTTTTATCTTGTCTTTCTAGCATATTTGTTTATATAGCATACTTGAGAAGAGAGTTGATTTCCGCAGTCATTTCTGTCTGTTGTGGTTTACCCTAGCCATAGAGAGATTTTCCTTGTAACAAAATTGGCGACCATACTGGGGATTAAATCTTCTTTCTTAGGGTTTGGAGTACTTTTATCCTTAGATTTCTCTCGTTTCTATCGCGTTTCTTGTCGTATCATTGCTTGACAATCTCTGTTCACTTTGGGTCTGATATTTTCATCCTTCTCCCTTGTTTGGCCTTGTTTTTGAAACATATATGCGCTTTTTTCCTTGACAGTTGTGTACATACGTAGGCTATCCCTCTGCAAGCTGTGTACATATGATCTATTTTTCATCATACATTAGCTTTCCTTGCTTGTTTGCTAGGTTTGGTGGTTGTTGGGTAGGATTTTATGTTTGCTGAGTCTTCTTTGGTCTCTATAGTTCCTGTTAAGTGCTTTTGGGATGACAGGAAACCTATCTTTGGTTGAATTTTTGGGCAGAGTATTTATCATCACCTTTTCATTTTGATTGTCCTTGTACATTTGGTTGGGTGTTTTGTTGCTTGGTATCCTTCTTGAGTTATCTCTTTCTATACACAATATAGTTTATATATCAGGTTTCTTTTCAGTCCATGCATTTTCATTTTTATTATATTGAAAATACAAAAATATTAGGCATTTTGCATTGCTTGGAATTTTGGTCTTTTGAGTCCTTGTCATTAGCTTAGTACATGTAATGAAAGATGCATTTTTACTACAGTTTTGCAGAGTTGAAATTGGAAATTTAATTTGTTTTTAGAAGCATATCATTCATTGAAAATTGAAGTTAGGACTTTGCATTATATTCATATTTACTTTTTTTGCAGAGTCATAACATCATGAGTTTCACTACCATACCTTTTTGAGTAATCACGACCACTAAAATTAACTCTATAATTTAAAATTGATTAGTCACAATTTTATTTTCTAGGGTGCACAAACTAGCTTATGACTTAGTGCCTTGGAATATGATTTTGTGTGTAAACTTCTCCAAGGCAATTAAATCAACATATGTGTCTGAGAAAGGGAGTGGAGAAATTCATTGTATAATTGGTAATATCAGGAGGCTCTACTCACACCGGATTTAATGACGAGGTCATGTGAGGTTGGTTGAAGGAATATCCCCCCAGTACCTTCTTAGTGTAAGAGATATTTCTGGGGATATATTCGTATCTGGGGATCTTGCTAGTGCCTTTACCTCTGTGAGAGGCAATAATTTCAAGGTTTTGGGATTTTCTACCTTGCCCATATGGTGGACCTGACTTAGGACTACTCACCTATGCATCGGTTATACATTGGTTTATTAGTTGCTTGACTTAGGTGCCAAATAGGTTACTTGCAAGGGTTATTCTGCAAGTACCCTGGGTCAGATAAGGGTCAGACAACAAACAACCTTTATGGAGGATTACCTCTCCGGGGGGATCTGACCGACTAGTTTTTAATCCCACAAGGGCCCTTATAACCGATTATGTTACCTCTGATCTTTAGCAGGGAGTCTTAGGCCCCTCTTGGGAGAGACATACCTTCTTTAGGGAGGGAGGTTGCTTTCAACCACTTTACCCCGTTTGTGTGCATATTGGCCATTTGAATTTTGGTGTGATCTTTGATTACTAGTTGGCCTTAGGATTTGTTTTTTGTCTTTAGAGTCTTAAGTCATCGTGGAGTCGGACCAGTGTCCCCACCGATCCCGTCACTTGTTACAATTACCACTGGATTTCAAGTCTTTGCCTTCTAAAAGGCATAGAGTTATTAGGCATGGTACACACACATCCACTGTTTAGACTTGTGATTCTACAAGGATGAGTACTGAACCTAGTCTTCAGAACACTGAGAGCCCTTCGACTCCCACACCCACTATAGTTATTGGCACCCCTTTGACCCCTACAACCACAATGGTTGTAGTGCCGGAGGTACCTATCATTAATATGGCTCGACCTATAGTGAATGATCAATCTCTTGCCTCACACCCTTTTGGGTTTCTTGGCCACTCACCGATCTATAATGTTCAATCCATCCCTATGGCATCTGGTCCTTTTTCCTATGGTATGCTGATATTTAATTCACAGTTTTCGAATTCCATCCTAGCTACTGGAATAAATGCTAGCATTGGGCTTGGGGGCACTACACCTCCTTATGTTCCATTTTCATTTGGTGGTTCTCAAATCCCTCAAACAAATCCTAATATGGGAGGCATTCTTGCTTTTAACCCCAGGTCTAATCCTCTCGCCTCGGGGTGGAGAAACCAACCTAGCGGACAAGCTTCTGCTCAAGTTCCATCCTAAACCCCTACCTCCTTGGTGTCGATTCTGACCAATACGTTTGGAATGACGAATCCACCTCTATCCTCCAGATTCCCACCTAGAGGAGGCTAGTTTCACGCTTTGGGCAAACCCCAACCCGGATCCAATCCAGTTGGGGGAAATTTTTATAACTTCCAATAGAACATTCCTACTGGAATGATGCCCAACCAATCTTTTATGAATCATCCCAGAGGAGGAATTTACAATCCAGGACAGGGCCATGGTTCTTACCAGAACCCTAGATGGGTTGAAGTTCCTCAAACACAATCTTTCCCAAGATATCTGGGCTAGATGTCACAACACCGTCTCCCTTTTCTGGCCACGCTTAATCTACCAGACTTGTCTAAGTTGATGAGAGACCCTGTGAGTCATGATCCTACATGCCCCCCCCATCCCCACCAAGCTTACTTCAGACATTCTGAAGTTCGAAGGTAAGAATGGTGAGGATGTTGGTGATCATGTTACTACCTTTCACCTATGGTGCTCCTCAAATTCCATTAATGGCGATTCTATCCGATTAATATTATTTCAACGCACCCTCATTGGGGTCACTGTGAAATGGTATATAGAGATACCTAGGGGTGCATATGGGACCTTTAGTTAGATGGTATTGGTCTTCCTTAACCACTTCCAATTTCTGGTTCGTTATGATGCTAGCCTAGAACTTCTGTCGACTTTATGCCAAGACACCACCACTCATATCTCAGATCATATCCAGGAGTGGCATAGATGAAAGAGGTTGATTAACACCTCAATGCCTCCCTTTATTTTAGAATGGTTCCTTAAGTCTTTTCACCCTCCTATCTCAAAGGATGTTGCTACTAGCGAGGTTACAACTGAGGAATAAGTGATTTTTAAAGCCCAACAACTAGATATGATATACGCTCAGTTTGGGATGCTATACCACATTCTTCCGAATGCACTGCGGTAAAATTATGACCCTAGAAAAAAGCTCGGACCTTATGCCGATGACATTTTAGGTTTTGCCAATGTAAAATTCGCAAAATCAGTGACAAGCCATTTTAAAGAGTTGTCTTTAAACCAGTCTGCAGGAGGGCCAACTTCATCTGTGTCTTCCAACCCCACTTAATCGGTAAATTTACACTCCGTGCAATCATTGAAAAGCCCAAATGGTAACCAACAACTAGGCAGGAATAAGAATAAATGACGTAATAATCGTAAGGGTGGGAAAAATAATAATAAACCCAAGGACAATGGTAATAATGAGAAGACGAATAATAATGTTGGAGAGGGAAAACGAGAAAGATGTAAGGTGAAATTTCCCTCTAATATTTGTATAGATGATCACTTTACTCATTTATGCCCCAAACTTGTGAAAGATAAGCGAAAAGAACAAAAGAAGCCATGAAGTCTCAGATAATGAAGAAAGAAGAAGAGGTTGAGAAGCTTGAAAAAGAAGTTGTCACATTGAGAAGTAAAATCGCCAAGCTCAACAAGAACGTTGAAGAGATAGAAACATCCACATCAGTTATTGAGAATGAAGAGAAGCACTCTAGGTTGCTAGAAAAGAAGAATGAAGAAAAGAGAAAGAGTTATGAAGAAGTACTCAAAGGAAGGAATCATGGTCAACCCGAATCTAAGAAAACTATTGAAGATCATCCATGTTCAAACCACAAAGAAGCTTCAATCATGATCATGATCAGTCAAGGAAAAAATTCAGAAGGACTATGCCACAAAGAAGATCATTCTCTCCTAGGTATGAAAATTTATTTTATGGTCATTGTTTTTATTGTACTAACTTTGGGCATAAGGTTGCAGATTGCAGGGATTATAAAAGAAATTTTTAGGCAAGAAATGCCTATGTGGCCCCACGTAACATTGAATGTTACAAATGTTATAACTATGGACACATAACTAGTGATTGTAGAAGCATGACCGATACTTCCATGAAAGAGAAAACTGATATTAGATGTAAGAAAGTATGGATAAGAAAACACGAAGAACAGGTGAACAAAGACCAGGTCCTAGAGATCGCAAGATTGGAAATAAAACGAGATGAAGAAAATTCTACTGAGAAAAAGAAAGATGTCAGATACAGAAAGGTTTGGAAAACAATTGGAAGAAAATAAGGACAAGTAAATAAGGAAAAGGTTCAAGAGGTTGTAATTTCAGGCATTGTAGTGAAAGATGAATCCACAGATAGAAATAAAGAAGTCAGATCTCAGAGAGATGATGAATCTACCAATGAAGATGATGATGAATACACATTAGAGCAACAATTGTTCTGAGCCATCCGACTTAGAGGCTCCCAGGTAACATGAATATTAGACATGGGGAGTCTATGCGATAATTGTGACAGACCAAAGAACCATCCTTCGAGTATCTTGCAGAGTTTGAATAGACAGATCCAAAGTAGTCAATTAGTAGAAGTACAATCAGTTGTAGTAGTGAACACTTCATGATAGTACAATGATAAATGGGTCAACATTATGTATAGTTTGCAGTAGATTCTTGGACAATATGGACAAAGATGGATTCATAAGAACACTTAATAGGTTTGAATAGATACATGATAGTGGACAAGCGCATGGATTTATAGATTGGTTCAGAGAGTGGTTCAGAGACAAAGGAAAGTTATCATAATGGATGATAATTACATAGGAAATGGATCAAACAATGGATCAAACAATGCTAATGGATTCAAAATTGACAAATATTTTTTGGACACATGCAGTGCATATAACAGTTCACATTCAAAATAGACTAATGTTCATAAAAAACAATGACAAAACTTCCTACAAGCTATGGAAAGGAATACCAACAAATGTGAAGCACTTCAGAGTATTTGGAAGAAAATGATACATCAAAAGAGAAGATGGAAGAATGGGAAAGTTTGACTCTTGTGTGGAAAAATGAGTACTTGTTGGTTACTAAAGTACAAGGAAAGCATACAAGTGTTACAATATGAGGTAGAACAAAGTTGTGGAAAGCATCAATGTAACAATTGATGAAATAGGTGGACACAAATTAAAGGAAGAAGAAAATTAATCAATGGAACAAATTTACAAAGAAGAAGTAGAAGGGGAAGATGAAGAGGATTAGACAGAAGTAGAAGAGAAATATCAACAAGTTCCTCCAAAGACACCTAGAAAATGAGTACAGAAGAATAATCCTTTAGATCAGATTATCAGAAACAAAGATGCAGGAGTTGAGACTAGAAGAAGAATCAATTCACCAGAACAAACACACCTAGTGCTCTCATCTACGATTGAACCAAACAGTTTTTAAGAGGCCAACACAGATGAATTTTAGAATAAGGCCATGGATGAAGAATTGGATCAAATAGAGAAGAATGACACTTGGGAATTGGTTCCAAGACCAAAAAATAAGAATGTGATTGACACAAAGTGGGTATTCAGAAATAAATTGAATGAAGATGGACATGTTACAAGGAACAAAGCTAAATTGGTATGTAAAGGATACACACAGGTTGAAGGAATTGACTTTGAAGAGACATTTTCCCCAGTTGCCAGAATGGAAGTAATCCGATTGATTTTAGCTTATGCATGCTCCAAGAATATTAAAGTGTATCAGATGGACGTGAAATCAACTTTTCTGAATTGGGAACTTGAAGAAGAAGTCTACATCGAACAACCAGAAAGATTTCAGTTGTCAAAGAACGCATATTACATGTACAAACTAAAGAAGGCCTTGTATGGTCTAAAATAGGATCTTAGAGCATGCTACTCTAGACTAGATAAATATCTACATTAGGCAAGGTTCATAAAAGAAAGTGCAGACAACAACCTCTACATCAAGGTAACTCAAGATAGTATTTTATTAATTGAATTTTATGTTGATGATATTATTTTTGGAAGCGATGATGACAGGTTAGGTCAGAAATTTGCAAAGGATATGCATAATGAATTTGAAATGTCATTACTCGAAGAACTATCCTTCTTTCTGGGTATTCAAATACATCAAAGCAACCAAGGGATTTTTATTTCTCAAACTAAGTATATCATAGAAATGCTAAAGAGGTTCAGAATGGAAGATTGCAAACTAGTTACCACTCCTATGCAAACCAATTGCAAGTTGAGAAAAAATGATGATTCAAAGTCTATAGAACAGAGGCAATACATGTCAATGATTGGTAGCTTACTATATGTGACAACATCTAGACCATATGTAATGCAGGAAGTTGTACAAGTGGCACGATTTCAAGCAGCACCAAAGGAATTGCATGTTGTAGTAGTGAACAGGATTTTCAGATATCTCAAAGGAACAAAAGAGTTTGGATTATGGTATCCAAAAGGAAAGAATTTATCACTTATTTCCTACACAGATGCAGATTGATAAGGTTGCATTGATGATCGATGAAGCATCAGTGGAGCAACTTTCTACTTGGGTAAGAGTTTAGTATCATGGCTAAGAAAGAAACAATCATCAGTATCCTTATCTACAACCGAAGTAGTATATATTGCAGCAACATCATGTTGTACACAGGTTCTATGGATGAAACAAACTCTGACAGATATGCAGGTTGAGTATGATGAGCCCATTCCAATCTATTGTGATAATACAAGTTGCACTGGTATCTCAAAGAACTTGGTGATGCACTCCAAGATGAAGCACATTCTAGTCAAGTATCACTTTCTACGGGAACAAGTTGCACAAAAGAACATTAGAATTGAATATGTGGGCACAAAAAAACAAGTGGCAGACATCTTTACAAAACTGCTTCCACGAGAATCTTTTGAGTATCTTCGCTAGAGACTCAAAGTAATTTCTACTCCAAAATTAATTCTTTTGAATGCTTATCTTATATGTCTTAGATTTACACGAGGAAGCACCATAAAGAGGCTAGTTCAGGTCGAGAGATCAGTTTCAGGAAGATTTCAGTTAGGGGGAGTATCCCCAAGGATAGTTCAATTAGGGGGAGCAACCCCATATGGAAAGATACCTTTTCTATTGATGACAAAGGGGGAGATTTATCAAATGTAGAGCACAAAGGCATGGTTCCAGGGGGAGCGATGGTCACATGAAGAACATGAGTGATATGACTTCAGTATTGCATGGCATGACTTCAGTATTGCATCCAACTGTTTCCATCAATGCCAAGGGGGGATATTGTTGATTAATTGGGTTGGTTTTCATTGATGTCAACCCTTGAAGAAAGTCCAATAGAAAATTTCGATAGCACAAAGGTTTGGGTAATGGACCCAAGTTTGTTTGATGGATAATGGTATGAGTTTTGATATATTTGCAAGTAAAACTATTCTACATGGATAATACATGTCATTCCATTCCTGGTGGTTTGTGGAACGTCACATAAATCCTCGCGGTTAGAGAGTTATGACCATGTGAAGTTGGAGAACCCTCATGAGTCATCTGGAAGCCCCAAAAGGTCAAAGTAGTCAAAGTGTTTGCAAAGAAGAAATTATTTAAATAATAAAGTGAAGTGATGAGTGTACTATAAGTCAAAGAGGATGCAACATAAATTATTTAAATAATAAAGTTAATGGAGAACTTACTAATTATAGAAAGTGGTTAAGTGAAGTGGACAAGTGGTTATAAGTGGGTTAACCCTAAAATAAGGAAAGTGGGTTAAGATGATTATAAGGTAACCCCTTGAGGAAGCTACATAAAAGTATAAATAAGAGGCAAGGGTCTCTCATTCAAATCACACTTGAATATCATTGAATATCTATTTTTTTGAAAGGTTATTTGGGAAGGTATTATTGATAGAGAAAAATTGCGGCATAAAAACTACGGTAGAAAAATTGCAATAGAAAAAGTGCGGTAGGAACACTGCAGTAGAAAAAGTGCGGTATAAAAAGTGCGGCAGGAAAAGTGTGGCAGGAAGAGTGTGGAAGAAAAAGTGTGGCAGGAAAAGTGCGGAAGAAAAATCGTAGCAGGAAAAGTGTGGCAGAAAAACAACAACAGCAAAAGTGCGGTAGAAAAATCGTGGCAGCAAAACCATGGAAATAGAATGCTACAAGAAGAAAAAAAAGGTATGGTTCTCATATGTGTAGTGTTGAATTTATGAATCAAGTTGAGGGTTTGCTTTGTAAATATGTTAGATTTCCTCTTGGGAGTTTATGGCTTGCTGTAGAGTTGATCTAAGGTAGATCCACTGAAGTTTAATATTGGTTCATGTTTGAGGGATTTTGGTTGAGGTATGTTGCTGAATTTATTGGTATAGATAGAGGTTGTATAACAATGAGGTTCTAGCACATGGTTTGAGTTAAAAACTTGTGGTATAATGTTTGAGGTATATGTGATCAAATCAGATTTGGATGATGAAATTGATGAGGGCTTTTGGTTGAGGTACATGTTGGGTACATAGTTGATACAAGTAGTTGATGAGTTGGCACATACATGAGGTGTATAGTTGATGATGTTGGTACATCTTGATGAGTCATAGTTTATGTGTATTTGATGCATGACTGGTACATATTTGGTGCATGGGTTATGGACTCATTGATGGTACAGGTTGATGTACAAGTTGGTGATTGGTTGATGCACTTGTTTATGGTACATGTTGATTACAAGTTGAGGTACATGTTGATGCATGGTTTAGGTTATTGGTACATGTTGTTTGGTGCAGGTTGATTGGTACATGTTTACAACAGTATATCTCACAGTGATAGTATGCTAATGGTTCCATCATTCTACTTATACGTCAGGGCGACTGGACGAGGCAAGTACAGGTGGTTGTAGCCACCTTTTGTTTGTAGCCAGAGAACATAGGGGGTTGTAGCCTCTTTCTGGTTGTAGCCAAAGAATTGGGGAGTTGGATCTTCCCTCAGGTTGTAGCCTGAGAAACTAGGGGGTTGGAGCCTCCTTCCAGTTGCAGCTGGAAAACAAAGGAAGATGGTGCTTCCAATGAATGTAATTCTTAAAGACATATAAGAAAAATCATCCTGTGGTTTTCTCCCACTTTGGGTTTCCATGTAAAACACTGGTGTACTGTGTATGTGTGTGATTTCTCATTTGTTCATTGTTTATTTACTCTACAACTATTGGATGATAATGCTACATTGATATAATACTTTCATTTTATGGTAAATAAGGATTAAATTTCTCTATTACTGATTCACCCCCCTCTCAATAATACAACATTCATGTCCTAACCTGGCACCATTGAACATGCTCCTTGATTTTTCCATTAATGTCCTATTCATCCTTTCTGTAACCCCATTTTTTTGAGGTGTGTATGGAGTAGTATTCTACCTTGAAATACTTCACTTCTTACAAAATTCCTCAAATTTATTCCCATATAACTCTCCACCATTATTTGTCCCCAACACACTTATTTTCTTTTCTGTCATATTTTCCACAAGAATCTTAAACTCTTTAAATTTACCAAATACCTTAGATTTATTTTGGAGGAAATAAATCCATGTGTTCCTCGAGAAATGATTAATGAACAAAATATAGTAGATAGATTTACCTAGTGATGGAACATGCACATGTACAAACACAACACTGTGTACTAACTCTAAAATTTCCTTTTCTCTTGTAGCACCAGATGATATTTTATCAGATTATGTTTACCATATATGCAATGTTCATAGAAATAAAAAATCCAGTGTGAAATCAGACATACCTTCAACCATACCTTTACCATGTAGTGCTCAAAGGTCCTTCTCTCCAATTTTTGTAGTCTTTGATGCCGCATCATTATTTTTTTTATCTAGATGCCATGGGGGTTTGGTCTCATTCATTTCCACCCTAAAGAACTATAAAAATGTTACAATGATCATTGATAGTGCTTCCTAATACCTTGTATAGAGTTCCATTCAAAACTCCCCTCATCAACACCATTTCTCCTCAAACCATTTTGAAGGTTTCATTTTCAAACAATATATGTACACCTAGATCAATCATCTTACTTATATCAAGTTTTTGGCCATCTCTAGAATGTGTAAAATCCTTGGAGTGTTTTAATCCTTCCATCCTTGAGAAAAAACTTGAATTTTACTTATCCTATGATTTCAGATGTCAAGTCATCCCCTAGGAAAATGTCGCCTCCATTATACTTTTCATATTCACAAAACCACTCCCTATGGAGAGTCATATGAAAAGAATCACCTAAATCAATTATCCATACATCATGATCTACATGAGTTCTTGAAGAATCCAAGTACACATCCCCTCCTTCCTTTGAGGAGGTATTCCCTTTTGTGGAAGGAACATCATCATATCCATTCCCTCTCTCAATACTTTTAGATATACAATCTTTCTTGTAATGTCCAATTTTACCACATTTTCATAATTTATTTAAGGATTTTCCTAGAGATTTAAATATAACTCTAGATTTAGATCTCCCACTCAAGGACTTATTTTTATTTCTATTAAGGGAATGTCCTCTTATAGATAAATCATATGTGCTTTGAATATCCATGTTTTCCTCCTCATTTCTTCTGATAACAAGGATGAAACCACATCATAAAATTTTAATGTGGTTGCATTACTCCTAGTAGATACAACCAAACTTTCCCATTAATATGGAAAATAACACAATAAACTAATGCACTTATGTTCATC